>JANQAP020709625.1:0-13003 GCA_026874005.2 Erythroxylum coriaceum | reverse complement strand
CTGATATGAGTATAGAATAAATGAGAGACATTGAGAAGGAAAATGGATTGCAATAAAGAAGGAAAAATGCAAAGGAACAACACAGGTTAAGTATCCTCTGTGATGACATCACTCATAGAGGCTAGGAAAGCTTATAAGAGTGTAATTATCCTCTGTGATGACGTCATAATGTAGAGGGAAGGAGGATATAAGAGTATAAGTATCCTCTGTGATGACGTCAGAACACAAAGGCAAGGAGGATATAAGAGTATAATGTATCCTCTGTGATGACGTCACATACAGAGGCAAGGACGATTTAAGTGCATAATGTATCCTCTGTGATGACGTCACACACAGAGGCAAGAAGGATTTAAGCTTATGCGTATCCTCTGTGATGACGTCACACACAGAGGTAAGAAGGATTTAAGCATATGCGTATCCTCTGTGATGACGTCATACTACAGAGGCAAGGAGGATTATAGAGTAGAAGTATCCTCTGTGTTGACGTCAGAACATAGATGAAAGGATAGATGAAGAGTATGAAGAATGAATAGAGTGAAACATAGAAGATGGAGCATCGAGGATAGAATCGTCTGTGTTATTGTTCGCAGACGAATGACTTCGTCTGTGTTACTGTTCACAGACTATCGTCTGTGTCACTGTTCACAAACGAATGGACTTCGTCTGTGTTGCACAAGATATCATCTGTGTCACTGTTCACAGACTTCAGACGATAATTCACAGTCGATAGAGGGTCAGCCCAGAAGATAAAAGTCAACCACAGAAGATAGGACACAGAGGATAGTTTATGAACTAAGGATTACAAGAAAGAGTTAAGAAGTACTTGAGTGAAGTGTATCATCTGTGTTCCTGTTCACCGTGAATCTTCTGTCCAAATGTTGAAGCCTTAGGAGTTAGATTCGACCTTCGAGGTCTTCAGAGAAGTTATAGAGCTTGAAATTCTCTTTCCAACCATATAAAGAACACCGTAGATTCCCCTAAAGAAATTTAGGATGATTACAAGATATTGTATGTGTTCCCAGACTTCGTCTGTGACATTGTTCACACTATCGTCTGGGTTGCTGTTGACAGTGTATCTTCTGTCCCATTTTTGGCACCTCAGAAGGTAGAGTTGAATCTTAGGGTCTTCAGGGAAGTTATAGAACTTGAAATCATCTTTCAAACTATATCAAGAATACCCCGAACCGATTGCGGTAAAGAAAGTTATGAGGATCGAAAGATATTGTCTGTGTGACCCAGCTCACGCTATCGTCTGGGTCACTGTTCACGCAAATCTTCTGTCCCTATTTCGAACCCTCAGGAGACAAATTTAGTCTTCATGGTCTTCAGGAAGATTGTAGTTCTTGAAGCCCTCTTTCCATCTAACCAAAGAAACCCTGGTTTGGATTCTTGTAAGAGAAGTTATACTAAGAGCACCGAAGCAAGTATAAGTGTAAAGTAAGGACTCAACCACGCTAATAATGAGAAGGATTCAGGTTGAAAGGTAGGAATGGACTAGTCGGCTGTTCTAGGAGCTGAGCTGAGATTAATAAAGAGGAGTTTTGAGAAGATAATCCGAAGGTTATTAAGGTGTTATCTCTGGAAGATAACTTACGTAGTAAGATATTCTGCATGCATGAAAGTAACAGGTATGGTATCAAAGGAAGCAAGCAAGCATGAATAAGCAAGCATGAATAATCAAGTATGCATGAACAGGAGTTAGACTCCGAACGCGGGGTCTAACAGGTGTGGTATCGGAGCAAGCCAGCAAGAATCAAGTATGAAAAATCAAGCATGCATGAACAGGAGTCAGACTCCGAACTCGGGGTCTGACACTAGCTTTAAGATTTTGGTAGGAATTTTGGTCAAGTTTAATAGCATGTAATGTGGTTAGTACAAAAAGAAAGGCTAATGAAGCTCAAAGGGGCTTATCAAAATGAAAATCATATAAATAGGTAGTCTATTTGGTTTATGTAACTTATGAAATAAAGAATGCCTGTTTCATTTCCATGTTCACATATATGATAAAAATGTGGTTCTGAATAGAAAATCAAAGCAAAGTCAGGATGTGCATGTCATGAAGGTCATATATAAACAAAAGACAATGAGATTGATATAGATGTGTCCGTTTATACAGGCTTAAAATCTCACCAACTTCTGTCTACGACTAGTCACTACTCTTCTAAAGATAATGCATATTGTTTAATTAGAAGAGCAAAAATACATGCTAAGGTTGCCATGGATTCTTCTAGTCAACTCCCTCTCTAATCATAACTATATAATCCTAGAAGCAATAGAAAAAGAGAAATTATTTGTTTGTTTATTTGATTCTCTCTCTCTTTTTGTTAAAAACTTAAAAACAAACAAACTTAAAAATAACCAAGCACATAAGAAATAGTCATTAAAATGTAAAGGAAAAGAAATTAACTTCCCTTAGGTTGCCTCCCAAGAAGTGCCTTTGTTTAGTGTTATTGGCTCAACTACCTGTTCTCCTCATCATGCAACAAAATTATGATCTTGGATGTCACAGTTTGAGCCTCCTCTGTTAGAGGTTATTTAGGATAGGGCCTTAGTTGATGAATTTTGATATTCAGTGCTTTCCCTATCTTCAAATTCTTATTCTCGACTGAGTCCCGCACTCTTGGAATATCTTAAATGTCTCTTCACTCTTTTCTTCCTTGTCCAATTCCTCTAACCTGCTAGGTAAAGGTGAAGAGTTATTCTCAACAATAATTATGGACTCAATACTCACCTTCGAGGTAAATGACGTATCATTTTCTACTTCGAGCTCCTTCTCCACTTCTTCTTCTTCACGAGCAATTCCTTGAGTAAGTCTATCAAGATTCTCAAGCTCCTCTTCACTCTATAAGGTCTCTATACTAACATCCCTTGGGTACTCCTTAGGTTGGGATGGTTGTATTTCTTCACTTTGTAATTCTAGACAATCGAGATCTTTCATCATCTGACACATATGGCTTACAATGTTCTGGATTCTAGATCTTGTTTCCTACCAATATTATAGAGTATTAGTAGTAAGACATATAACTAAATCTTCTAGGGATTTACTTGAGTTTTAATAAAAAGCTTATGGTGTATGTGAGAATTGTTGTGTGTCCTACATACTATCAAGGAAGTAATTATATTGATTATCCCATTCATAGCTAAAGTTTGTATGATCACTCCAAACATGGTTATAAGATTAGGAATATGAGTTATAAAAAATTACTTATGTCCATGTAATTTTAATTTTCTTCTTAACACACAAACTTTAAAACAAGTGAAAAGATCAAGAAATAAGTAAAAAGAAACTAATTATAAATGAATATATACAAAACACTAATTAAAATCAAAAGTAAAGTTTAAAGCACCATACTCCCTAGCAACAACGTCAAAATTGATGTGGTACTATAGTAGTGGTGAGTCTTGTTCGATCCTATAGAGAGTGTTTGTTTAGCTTTTTTTATCAAAATAATTGGTGTTTAAGTAATGGGAGGGGGTTTAGGTTTGCTTTAAAATAATAAAATAAACAAAACAAAACCAAACAAAACAAATTAAAGAAAACAACATAAAATTGATGAAAAGTGATGAATTGCTTAACGACCCAGTCATTGGATCAATCTCGGCCTACACACAATTAAACATACTTCATTGAGTTGTTATTCTTATACCACTTCAAGCAACTATTAATTGTAGGTTAATAACTTTAACTCCCGTTTTCCCTTAAGTCTTGCTTAATTAAGAAGAGCTTGTTAATTAAACCTAGCTATCGAACAACCTAGAACAAGCTCTCTAGATTTAATTGGATAGTTGCATTATGATTTAGGAAAACAAATTAATTAAGGCAGTTGTCACATAAGCTCAGGTCATTTAACTTAGGTTATGTTATCCCTATTGATTAAAAACCATAGTTTCCACAAATAAATATCAACATAATAATTAAAGATTGTATTGAAGAGTCTAGCAATAGGTTCTTACATAAAAATAATCAAATAGAACATTCAATCATTCTTACACAACACCCAAACATTAAACAAAGGATAACACAATCAATCTCTCAGAGAAAGAATAACAAATAATGAGAGAAATGCTTAACTAGGTACTTCCATATCGATATCACTTTCGAACAGGTATCGGTAAGCTAGCCCTCAATGGGTCTGCAAAGGAATGGAGGCTTGCCCTCTCTCTCGTTCAAAACTGATAGCTCACACCCTTAAAAGAAAATCCCAAACAAAAATATCTTTGTTTTTTACGGCAACATGATGTTTTATAGCTTGGTGAGTTGGCCACTTTTCACGACTGTGAGGGTAAGTCTCACGACCATGAGACACCTCCTATGGACATGACATAAAGTGTCATGCCTATGCAAGTTGAGTCATGGGTGTGAGAATTGTCTCACGCCTATGAAACTATTGTCATGGTCATGAGAGGTGCCTCACGACTATGAAAAATTGATGTTGGCCGTGAGTCACTTCCTACATTTTTCCTCTTTGTGTTTTCAAGATATATTCTTCATCTTTATGCATTTTCTTGTCTCCTCTTTCTCTAATCCTTCTTCTTCTTGCTCTATGAAGATAAGAGAGTGTGAATCTCAAGAAGACTACTCAAATATTGCACTTTTGACTCTCTTTAGCTCTTTCTCTTTAAAATTGTACCTAAAATCAAATATGAACTAAAGTGAGTGTCTTAAGTATTTCATATCATTAAACACCAAGTGTTATGGAATAAATGTATTAACAACTAAGCATATATCAGTTACATTATGGACTAGGCTTAAAAATCTAGCTTTTGTTATAAAGGCTCCTTGGCTCATCTTAGTTGATTTCAATGCTATAATATATCTTAAGGAATCTGACTTCAAAACTACCTATAGAAACTATAGTGAGGATTTAAAAACTTTTCTCGATGACATTCAACTATCTGATCTTCCTTGTGGTGGATATTTCTTGACCTAGAACAACAAAAAAAAAAAGAAAACTTTTTCATTAAAATGAAACTTGAGAGATGTTTAGCCAATCTAGAATGGATGTTGAATTTCCTTCACTCTTAAGCTCTCTTTCTTAAAACCACATTTTCTAATCACTCGTCCATCTTGGAAGGCCGTAACTGTTCCAATTCCACACACTTTCCTTTTATATTTAATAATTTTCTTACTGATCTTGTTGGTTTTTTTTCATGTTATGGAAAGAGGTTCCAATTTATCATTTTTTGGTAATAAGTAATTCATTCTCATGAGGAAGGTCAAGTCTATAAAAGAGGAAAAAAAACTTTTCCATAAGAAAAATATAGGAAACTTAGGCTGTTATGTATGCTTCCTCTAAAATTTCTTTTTTCAAACCATCAACATCTGGTATGCATAATCTCTGCTTCAACCACAATGCACTATTTCTCAACTCAAACTCAAAATTTAGATTCCGTTTCAACTTCTCAATAATCTTTACCAATTCTGGGTCTTTGCTTTGAACTTTTATGATCCTTTCAGGCAATACAGGTCTAAGCTTTGACGTAGCTAACAATGCTTCATTCTGTCCCAAACTTAACTCAACATTTAAGGCTCTCAATTGAACTAGGTTTGGTAACCTCAATGTTTGAATTTGCGCCACAATACTACTAGATTTCTTGCTCATTGCATCAGCTACAACATTAGCTTTACTGGATGGTATTCAATTGTGCAATCATAATCCTTAAGTAACTCAATCTACCTCTTTTGTCTCATATTCAATTCTTTTTGACTCAACAAATATCTTAAACTTCTATAATATGTAAATATCTAAAACATCTCACCATATAAATAATGCTCCAAATTTTCAAAGTAGACACCATTATAGTAAGTTCTAAATCATGAATTGCATAATTGAACTTATGAGATCTTAACTACCTCGAAGCATATGCAATCACTTTACCATATTGCATCAAAACACACCCTAATCTCTAGTGTGAAGCATCATTATATACAACATATCTTCCAGATCCAAATGGTATAGCTAACACAGTTGCTGTAGTTAATTAAAGCACCTTCTTTCAACCAGGTTCTCTTGTTTCTTCTTCCTTTTCGGACTCATCGTTAGTCAAGTCCTCTTCTGGTTGTTGAGGTGGTACTGCTATAGAACTCTCCTGACTGATCCTAATCTTCATATGAGATTTTTGGCTAATATCCCTGAGTTCCATATTATGGGTTAGGATTTCAACACGTCACAAGTGATGGTGATTTAGAAAATTAGGGTGGTGAATCATTAAACCATTACAATCCACACCGTAGTATTCAGCAATGATAGAAACCAAGTAACCATACCTAAATTATTGCTCCTTTTATGTAGAGTCATAACAATAACATTCACAATATGTGTGGAGGTGCACATTGAGATGTTGTGATCCATACACCCAACAGAAAAAGTTTCTTTATTGTTTACTTGTTAGTTTTTGATTTATCAAATACCATTTGACACATAAATTTATGTAACAACAAGTGCTCATGGCTTCGAATAATGTTGTTGTGGGCATTTTCAACGTTGAATTGCTTTAGCCCAATAAGCTTGTTCCAATATTAGGAAGCACAAAAGTGATCGAGTTGATCTACAATGGAAGATTCAAGGAAATCACAAATATCACACATAATTTCAAGGTTCAGCTTATAAGGTTGTCCTTACAATCTAAACCACATTTCCTTAGGGTTACTAGTTTCGAACTAAAGGGAAGTAAAGAATTTATGGGTGAGCTATTGGTAGATAGGATATTGGAAGTGTATAAATTTGGTCCACTGAATTTTTTATGCTAAATTCTCGATCTTTCTGACAATTCTAGTCTATATAGTGTAGCAAAATCGAAGTATTTTGGGACTACTGTCTGCTTAACACTAAAGGATTGGAATTGAATACCTTCCTCCTTTGAGTAGAATGGGAAGGGTGCTCTAAAATCTACTACCCTGTTCCTTCACCCGCGGCCAGAGACTTGATTTCTTCTTAATGATTGGTTACACTTCACTGATTACTTAATGCATTATATAATGGACTGTAAGTAGGCGAAAGTTGGAAGATGGTAGAAGTTTGAAGGTTGGTTAGAGATAATGGAGAGCGTTTGGAGGTTCTAAACTTAGAGAGATAAAGTTAAAATGAAAGTGAATGAAAAAATGAGGTTAGAAATGAATATACATGTGAAGGAAGGGTAAAATGGTAAAATATTAAGCTGGAAGTCATGTGGGACAGATTTACCCTGCCGTAGGCCATGATTGTGGCCCTTGCTGATGATCACCAAGATCGTTGTCATGGCCTTTCTTGCACTTCGCTGACTTTTCTTCTTTTTCTCCTCATTTTACCTCAAAGATCCTTCCCTACCACATTATTTTCACTATGTACCTCATGACTCACCTTTATAGCTTCTCTAATCCATATAATCCTCCATTCTTTCAGGATATTAATTGAATTCAAACTACTTTAACAATGAAACTTAAAACTACCTAACACCAAACGCACGTAACAAGCCTTCAACTAACCTTCAAATGCTTCATTGAGCACCTAAACAACAAGAGATCGAAGGGTGAAACAAGTTAAAACCTAATCAAAACCAAACTAAATACTATCTAATCAAAGTAAAATCACACTAACACAAAGACAAGCAAATGAATGACAAATATGTTAAGTTAAGGTCATTAGCTTGACCATTCCATATACAATCATGAAAGAGTGAGTGAAAGGAAAGAAAGTAATTCCTTTTTTTATGATAATGGCCCTTCAAAATATAGCTTGCACTTATGCCCATTAACCTTAAAGGTTTCCTCCTTATTATTTTCCAACTCTAAAGCTCTATGGGGAAACACTTGAATAACCTTAAAGGGGCCATTCCATCTTGACTTGAGCTTTCCAGGAAATAACCGAAATGGTGAATTGAACAAATGCACTAAGTCCCCACTCTTGAATTGATGTGGGCATCATGCCACTTCTTAGCCCTTTCCTTGTACAACTTAATATTTTCATATGCATCATACCTTAACTCCTCTAATTCATCAAGTTGTAACAATCATTTCTCGCCCACTAGCTTCCAATCCATGTTCAATTTTCTAATTGACCAATAGGCTCTATGCTCCAACTCCGAAGGTAAATGGCAGGCCTTTCCATACATAAGCTGATATGGTGTTGTACCTATGGGAGTTTTGAAAGCCGTCCTATAAGCCCACAGTGTATCATCTAGCTTCAAAGCGCAATCTTTTCTTTAGGTGTTCACTACCTTCTCCAAAATCTTCTTAAACTCTCTATTCACCACCTCTATTTGGCCACTCATTTGCGGGTTGTAAGTGGTTACCACTCTATAATGAACATTATATCTCCTCAGAAGAGCCTTAAATGGTTGTTGCAAAAGTGACTCCGTCCATCATTTATGATAGCTTTAGGCATCCTAAATCTTGTAAAGATCTTCTTGATTAACCGTTGCACCACCTTGCTACCATTTATTGGAGTAGATATTGCTTCGACCCACCAAGACAAATAATCAACTCCAACTAATATATAAGAGTTACATAGGGAAGATGGGAATGGTCCGATGAAATCCAAGACCCACACATCAAATATCTCCACCTCTATGATGTTCGAAAATGGCATCTCATCTCTCTTCGAAATATTGCCTACTCTTTGGCACCTATCATAACACAATAAAAAATTTGGGACATCTTTGAACAAGTTTGGCCAATAGAATCCACACTCTAAAATGCAAGCAGTCATCTTGTTTTCTCCATAGTGTCTTGTATAAACTGAACTATGACATTAAGTCAAAACTTCAGGCATTTCATCTTTAGGGACACACCTGCGAATCAAATTGTTAGCATGTATTTTATATAACACAGGTTCATCCCAAATATAGTGAGAACATTGAAATAATAAAGGCTTCCTTTATTAATACGAGAGGTTAGAGGGAAGAATACCACCTGAGAGATAATTGGCAATATCAGCAAACCAAGGAAGAAAAGGATTTTCTACCATCATTAAAGCCTCGTCAGGAAAAAGCTCTTCAATTTCCTCTTCCTCTTTATTTTGTACCCTTTCAAGTCTTGATAGGTGGTCTGCTACAACATTTTCTGTTCCTTTCTTGTCCTTAATCTCAATGTTGAATTCTTTGAGCAGAAGCACCCATCAGATGAACCTAAGCTTGGCATCCTTCTTTGCAAAAAGACAATGCAACGTTGTATGATCTATAAAAACAATAACTTGTGAGCCCAAAAGATAAGAAAGAATTTTTTCACATGCAAATACCACTGCAAAAAACTCCTTCTCAGTAGTGGTGCAGTTCAATTATACTCCCGTCAAGGTCTTACTAGCCTAGTAAATTCCATGTAGCTCTTCTCCTTCTAATGACTGAGTACACAACTAATGGCATAGTTGCTTGCATCACACAAGATCTTGAAAGGAAGTGACCAATCTGAAGACATCAAAATAGGTAATGTTGTAAGTGCCTTCTTTAACCTGTTAAAAGCATCTAAACAATCATCATCAAACATAAAAGACACATCTTTAACTAACAAGCGGGTCAAAGGCCTAGCAATAAGAGAAAAGTCCTTGATGAACCATCTGTAGAGCCTTTCATGACCAAGGAATGCTCAAATGCCCTAGATGTTGGTAGGAGAGGGAGCTTCTCAATCACTTCAGTCTTAACTTGATCTACCTCAACCCCCTGCAAGAGATCTTATGGCCCAAAACGACCCCGTCTTAGACCATGAAATGACACTTCTACCAATTCAATACTAAATGAGACTTCTGGCATCTTCGTAACACTCTATCCAAATTAAACAAGTAATGATCAAAAGAGTCTCCAAACATAAAGAAATCATCTATAAATACCTCAATGAAGTCTTCATTCATATCCACAAAGATGGCCATCATGCAACTTTGGAATGTGGTTGGTGCATTGCATAGACCAAAAGGCATCCTCTTGTAAGAAAAAGTCTCATAAGGACAAGTGAAAGTGGTATTCTCTTGGTCCTATGGGTATATGAACACCTGATTGTACCCTGAATATCCATCAAGAAAATAATAAAAAGCATAGCCAACCACCCTCTTAAACATTTGGTCCACACAAAGGTAATGGGAAATGGTCTTTCTTGGTGGGAAAATTAAGCTTCTTATTGTCAATGCACACTCTCCAACTTGTGATCATCCTAGTAGAAATTTTTTCACCTTTTTCATTCTCCATCACTATCATGTCTCTGTTTTTAGGCACACATTACGCCAGACTCACCCACTTGTTATCTAAAATTGGGTATATAATACCTGCATCTAAAAGCTTCACCACTTCCTTCACAACCTCTTGAATGTTTGGATTTAACCTTCTTTACCTCTCTCTCATTGTCTTGCATCCTTCCTTAAGGTTAATCCTATGCATCACCACACTAGGGTTAATCCCCCTAATATCTAACATTTGCCACCTTATGGCTCTCATCCTCTTCTGAATGGTCTCTACCACTTTCTCTTCTTGCTCAAAATCTAATTGGTTGGAAATGATGATGGGTAAAGTGTGGTCCTTACCTAGAAATGTCTATCGTAGGTAGGAAGGTAAGGGTTTTAGTTCTACAGTGGGTGGCTTTACAATGGTGGGTGGTGTTGGTGTATCCGTTCTCTTTAACTTCTCTTACCCTCCTCACACAATTCCTCTTCGTTCATACTCTCATCCCTATGCATTTCAATAACTTCCTCAATATCCTTCACACAATCATCCATAACATTAATCTTCATACATGCACTTCCATCCATCGACTTCTTCAAAGATTTAGCCATATTCAATTGAACCTGCTCATCACTAATTCTCAAAACTAATTTTCCTTCATGCACATCAACAAATTCCCTACTAGTATTCATGAAGGGCCTACCCAAAATCAATTGACAATTCCTATCTTCTTCAAAATCCAATATAAAAAAATCAACAAGAATTATAAATTTATCCACTTTTACCAGAATATCTTCTACTATCCTAAATGGCCTCTTGATGGATTGATCTACAAGTTGGATATGCATGAATGTTGGCTTAATGTCTTCTAACCTCAAATTCCTGAAAATAGTCAAAGGCATTGTTAATGGACATTTTGTATTAATCTTTGATATATAAATTGCTAGACTCTTGTCCATTTAATATTTAAATTGCACTAATTAAAAGTTATTTATTTTAATTTTAGGCACATATTGGTTTTGGAACATTTAAGAGTATAAAGTAAGAAAAGCCCTCAAAATAAGCATCGATACCACCTAAAAATGTTAACGTTTTGACATGGTACCAATCACAGTTTTTTCATAAAGAATAGGTTAAAACTTGGTGAAAAAGTGTGGGATAAAGAGACCTAAATGGACGTTCAATGCATAGAAAAAAATAAAAGTGAAGCTAGCAGTACATACGGTTATACATGAGTTTGAATAAGAGGACCGTAAGGGTTTAACGGATTGAAACAAAGAGAGTTGGAAAAACAAGAAGTGTGGCTAGGTGTGCATGAAATGTAGACCAAACCATAATTTTATTTGTCACATCAAGGTATAGGATAGAAGAGTTGTAGCAGCTAGTAATGTGAAACAGTGGTGGCGACGTAGAAAGGAAAAGAAGATAGTAATGTGCGTGAACCAAGGCTGCGTAAAAAGTGGACCAAAAGACTCTCCTTAAATCATGTAGAAAGTTGGCGGCAAAAGGGAATAAAACGACAGCTAGGAGAAGTAGCATAAGTAGAGAACAGTAGTGTGCATAAGAGAGGGCTAAAGGAGCGTAAAAAAAATATAAAGAAAGACAATGTTGGCAGCTGAAAAGAGAGAATAGCTTGATCAACTGTAGCAAGGGGGAGAATAACATTTACAGCTGGTGGCTAAAAAAAAAGAAAAAAAAGGTTGAGCTGGTGGCTTGAGACGTAAGCAGCTAATGGAGAGAAGAAACACATTGCAGTAAGTAGTTGGTGGAGATAAACAATCGAAGACAGCTGGTGGGAGAGAACGTTGAAGCTGGGATGTGAAGATAAGAACCCAAAACTGGTTTGTGTGTGGTGTGAGCATGTATGGACTAAGAACTATACATTAAATTGTCATATCAAGGAGGTGTTGGTTGTGAGTGTGCGTGGTGAATGAGAGTAGTGTTAGCTGTGTTGTGCATGAGGTGCAGCAACAACACGTTGAAGCTGGTGGAGATTAAAAAAGACGTAAGCATGAGTGTTGTGCAGCTGTGTTATGCGTGAGCTGGAGGAAAGAACCGAAAGAAGGAGGTAGCAAGCAAGGAAGGCAAGCAGTTGGTGGAAAAGAAGGAGAGCAACGTAGCAGCCCCACTCTAATAAGACACACTCCATTCCATTCACAAAAGAGTGAAAAGAAAAAGTGACTTGGCCAAAGTTTTTTAATCCTAGCAGCTACGGTTTTGTTGGGATTTAATTTATTTTTATTCCGTATTTATTTTAATTGTGTGGATTTAATCAATGCAACCATATATTATGACCATGATTTATGTTACATTGATGAATATATGTGAGTAAGTTTTTCTTTTCGGTTAAGGTTAGGATTAATATTGGATTAGGATAATTTTTTTTGTGGTATTGATTTTTGCTTGATTGAATGCATATTTTGTCCAAATTTAGCTTGATCACCTAGATTAAGACATTAGATGATTGAATGCCACAACCAATGGGATTTAATTTGTTAGAAAATTAATCAAGCATCATACTTGAGACTAAAGTGTAGACCAACCTTAGGATCTTTTGTGAGGATACCTAGGATTAACGAACTTAGTTTTAGGCTTCTTGTATTGAATGCCTTTTATTCTGAATTATCTATGAACCAAGTGGGTGACTCAGATTTAGAAGAGAAGGGAATTCCCATGAACATTAGGTTTGACTTGCTTTAGTGAAGTAATTCCTAGATCAATCCTCCATTATAATTTTTAGTGTCCAATTTAGTTGAAATCTGATACCTTAACTGATTTCTATCATTTGATTAAATCTAGTCGTCTTAATTCATACCTTGCATTTTTCATATTTACTTGATTTGCTTACTTTAATTTATTTTATTTTCAAATCAATCAATTC
>JANQAP020709521.1:0-13003 GCA_026874005.2 Erythroxylum coriaceum | reverse complement strand
CCCCCTACCCCTTCAACTCATCCATCTCATTACAGAGCTGAGCTATGTACTCCATTAACTGTTGCAACCGAGATTCCAGCCCCTCTACTGTGCTCTCAAGCTGAACAACTATCTCATTGGATACGGACCGCCTATTAGATCCAACTATACTGGATGTACGAGTAGACTCTCTCCCTCTAGTCCTCCATGTCTGTTTGTAGAATTGAGCTCTAAATGGAGATTGCCTTAGATGTTGCCCAATACTACTACCAACGACTCTATATTCTTTAGATATATAAAGAGGTTGTACACCATTTTTGTGTATCGAACCAAGAAAGTCTATATAACATGCATGGGTTTGCCTCTTCCATACATTATAAATGACATAATCAAATTTTGAATCCCAAATAATTCTTTTTGAAAGAAAAAAAATCAAAACATAGTATAAGTACTTATAAACTACAATATTTATCTAATTAATGTATAAAATTAGATAAATAAAAAAGATTAAAGAACTTTTTTTTTGTACCTAAAACTTCTGATAATAAAAATCTTTTGTCTCCTGAGAGATATTCTTCCATATATAACTCTCAAGTCCTATCTACTTCTTGAACTTGGATGAGATATTTCTATAGTACATTCTAACTGTACCAACCTATTATATAAGCTAATTTACATCATTTTCAAATTAAAACCTATAACTTTAGTATAAACCTATGCTGTTATCATGTATTACAAAATTTTTAGAATTTCACTCATAGATCGTTGACAATTGTAATGTAAATTATTCAATCAACTCCCTTAGCTCTAGGCTGGAGGCTGCCTCCTTTATTCGCAACATTTACCCTTGATATCTCTGTCGGTATAGATTTAGATTTTAGTATAAGAGTAGGGTTACTAGATGGTGTAGTAGTAGGGCTACTAGATGGTACAGGGATTATGGGTGGGGAAGGTGATGCCTCATCTGTATGTGCACTAGCTAGATCTGTAGCACCTGATTCTTTAGGAACTGCAGAATGTGATGTTTCACCTAGACATGCACTGTCTCCTCCAAATGGTGGTAACCTAACTCTTGTCTGCAACATTTCCTATTTTCTCTCATGTGGCAAATTTTTAACCTAAAATTCAAAGTTTATTGATTATTGCACTAATTGAACAATATAAATTAAATATAACAATATATTGTTGATGCAATAATAAGTTTAGTTATATAATATTCCATTACTTACATAAGTTAATCATTATCATCACTTAATTGTAAATCAAAATCATCATCATCTTCTTTTTCTGAAGAATTAGAATCAAATTCAGGCTCCTCTTCAAATCTCTCGCCCTCTATAAATTCCTCATCCTCTCTAGATGAAATTTAAACATATTCATTATTTGGATCATTTAAAGGTTCATTCTCGTCATATGTTATACATGCATTTATTTCATTAGCATCTTTCTTAAATGCTTTACTTTCAATTATCTTATTTATTCTTTTTCATGTAATTCAAAAATACCTCTAGGTTTTACTTTGGAAATAGCCAACCATTTTGACTTATCTTGTCTAAGCTAGGAAAAAGGATATAATACACCTAGGTCGCTTGCATCGCCAACACGAAAGGTTCAAATTGTCTAAATCTTCTTTGTTGGTTAATTTTAATTAGATTGTAATGGCTATGCACTGTTATTCCAATATTAAGAGTTGGATCAAACCATTCACACTTAAATATCATACTCCGTTTTATAGGCAATGCGGAGTACTCAATTTTAAGTATCTCAATAATTTTATTATAATAATCTGTGAATTCTCTCTGTATGCAAACCCCACTATTTAATGTTTCCATGCTATGAGTATGATACTTTGTATGAAATTTGTATCCATTGAGTATGATATTCTATATGAAATTTGTATCCATTAATAAAATACACCAAATACGATTTAATAGTTGGTAAGGGCCCTTTCGTAAGATCACATATAAACATGTTCTCTATTGGATTTTCTGAGGCCTACATCAAAAAAATATCATATTAAATAATATAATGTCATTTAAACATTTTGATCTAGTAATTCAACTATTTTAATTATTACAAGTGAAAACTTACATATTTCTTGAACCATTGAAGAAAGTGTCTTTCAACTTCTTTATTAATATCATCCTATATTTTTTTGGGCAGTAGCTAGTGTAACCATTCCTTGTATAATCTAAAAGCATTATTATGTTTTTTAGTTATGAACACCATTAACCTCAAAAACCAAATAATCAACTTAAAAATTAACTTAAACTTACTTCATAAAAGGTTGAACCTTTTGGTAATTCAATAAAATGTAACCATGGGCAGCCTATATTTCTTCTTTTCTTAACATTTTTCTTATTGAGAGTCCACATGTTCATCTAGGATATGTGAAAATGGATAAGTTACCATCAACATCACCTGTTTCTCCCCCATCGTCATTATAAGGAACTTTTCTATTATGTGCACATACGACTTAAAAGAATTTGAACAAAATGTACTTGCTTTGTCCACTAAATAAGCATTACATATAGAACTTACAACTCTAGGCTTGTTTTTAACGTTTTCCTTCAAGTGATGCAAATACCTACATTACAAATAGGGTTATTACAATTCTGTGATTAAAATACGCTATAAGTTTTATTTAAACATTAACTATAATTACCTCTCAAATAGATACATCTATCGATATTGAACTGGACTAGCAAGTTTAGCCTTGTGTGCTAAATGTACAGGTACCATATGGTCAAAGAAGCTTGAAGGGAGAACCCCTTCTAATTTGCACAAGATAACTAGAATTTCCATTTCTAGTTTTTCCATTTCATCCTACTTTATTTCAGATGATGTTAAGCTTTTGAAGAAACAAACTTAATACTATTATAGCTTCCCAAACCTTATTCAATAGCAACTCCCGAAATGCAATTAGAATTAGCCTTTGCATAAACACATGACATTCATGACATTTCATCCCAAATAATTTGTACTTTCTCATGTCCATACACCTTGCCAAGTTCGAAACATAACCATCGAGAAGCTGTAGACTTTTCAACTATTCACATAAAATTTTCTTTTTTTGTCCAAATTGTAACACGCTTTTGCATATTTACCCGTGTGAAAATATTTATCTAACTCATTCCTTCTACAAACAAGTTTTAAATTAGCTCTTGATTTTGCATTGTCCTTTGTCCTACCTTCAATGTTCATTATGGTGATAAACAAATTGTAAAAAATATTTTTTCAATATGCATCACATTTAGATTATGATATATCAAATTAGTTTTCCAATATGGCAAATCGCAAAAGATACTTTGTTTTCTCCAACCAAAGTTTTTACCAATGCTTTATTAACTTCTTTAGCTTCAAGTTCTGTAACTTTCATTAACTCTAATTCATCAATCTCCTATAATATCTCTTCACTAGCTTTGTGAGGGGGAGGAGGTGTTTGTACCATCCTATTCTTAATGAAATTTTGTTTACTACGTCTAAATGGATGACCTAGAGGAAGAAATTTCTTATGGTACCAAGATGTTTTACCCCTGTTAGGAAGATAAAAGGCATCAGAATCATTGCCATAGTAAGGGCAAGCTAATTTTCCTATTGTGCTCTATCCAGATAACAATGCATAAGTAGGGAAATCACTAATAGTCCACATCAAAGATGCTCTCAACAAAAAATTTTGTTTAAGAGACACATCATATGTCTCCACTCCAAATTCCTAAAGATGATGTAATTTAAATACCAATGGTTGTAATAATGCATCAATTTTATGCTTTAGATTCATAGGCCATGGCACAATCATTGTTAAGAACATATATGTCTCATTTATACATATCTATGAAGGCAAATTATAAAAAGTAATTATGATTGACCATAATAAATATTGTTGATCAGATTGACCTAAAGGTTGGAATCCATTTGTCTACAATCCCAACCTAACATTTCGACTTTCGACTGCAAACTCAAAATGGTGTTATTAAAAAGTTTCCATATGAGTGCATCCGATGGATGGTTCATTATTCTATCTTCCTGTTATGTTCATTATACCATCTCATGCGAGATGCAATAACATCAGGGACATATAGTCTTTAGAGTCTCGGAGTTAGTGGAAAATAATACGTCCACTTCGAAGGTACTAATTTTTGTTTCATAGTATGCTTTCTAAGTTTGAACCTAGATTGATCACAAAATTCGCACTCTTATAATTCCACATCATCCCCCCAAAACAACATATATCCCAAATTGTAACAATCAGTTTTTTCAACTAGTAAACCAAAACCCCCAATAAGTTTCTTCAAATTGTAAAAATTATCAACCATTATATGATCAGGAGGCAACGATTCATTGTACCAGGCAATGATTTATTTATCCAAAATTTGATCAGAAATATCCCTTTAAACTTTTGTTCAATATTTGAGGAATTGAGGATAATTGAGTCATGGTCTCACAATTTGACCATAATTCTTGGTTAGCTAATTTCAGTAAGTCAAAAAACTTTTTGGCATTTGGGTTTGTTTCTTCTTCAAGATTTTCTATATTTTCTTGAAATGTATAATTGACTGCATTATAAACCATTTGGGTGTAAGGATTTTCAATTGCAGCCACATTATTTGTTATAAAAGTAGTTCCCCCTTTATCCCCATCGACATTTATTAATGAGTTTACTTTATTACCCCTTGACGTGCTACAAATTAATGGCTCCCCATTTCGCGTCTACTCAAAATAATTTGGAACAAACTCTTTACTTAACAAATGGAGATTTACTTCATCAATAGGAAAAAAATATGTTTGCACTTTTTACATGTACATCTAATCTTTAAACCATCCATATATGCAGGTTAAGAACATGTATAGTTAATAAAAGCTTTAGTTCCCTCAACTAACTCAGGATTAATGAAACCATCAGGTGTTAATCGTCTATACATCCAACATTACTCATTTCTGCAAAACAGTTATTTAAAAAAGTGATTTCATAGTTAGGTATAATAATCGTTATGGCAGTATCCATATTAATCTTACAGAACATTTAATCTTTATTTTATACATTAACAATAACACAAGAAGAAAGCATTGTATTATAGAATATGCTTTAGGATGCTTGATCTTCATCGAGTCCCTAGAGTGATGGATAGGTATAAATCTTTTCATCATTAGATCATTCATTTCCCCTAAGTTTTTATAGGTCTTTAACAATTTCTCCTCCAAGTTGAAACCAACCAATCCCACCATATGATTTGACAATTAGAAAACTCAATCACAACCAATTCCACCTTCAATGCTTTAGAGTATTTATAAAAATAAAAAATTAACTCCAGCTTTTCTCCTTATCTAATTATTTTAAGGGTAACGTTTAACTTATAATAATTAAATAGGTTCTCACCATCATCAATTAAAGATGCTAAAAGTGAAATGTTTTCCATTCTCTCAAGAGTTTTGATGTTTTCATAATAAAACAAATATGTTTAAGAATAAAATCCTACAACCATTCCAGTGCTATAATAATAAAATCACCAAATTTATCCCAAAAAAAAGCATTTGGAATGTACAGTGACATTTTGGTAAGCATCATCTGAAAAAGATCATAACTTGTAATTAACAAATGTAGACACACCAATATCTAAAACATATGCTACAATATTTGTTTTAGTAAGGGAGCAGTTCTTATATTGGGAAATAGAACATAGTTAAACAAGAAGATGACTCTTACCTAGTTTATACTCTAGAAATGAGCACCCAGTAGAGAGAGAGACCCAACCAAATAGTCCTTTAGATTTGGGATACTAAAATTGTGGCACCTAGTGCACACTGGATTAAAAACTTTATCCGTCAGCTATTGTTCGGTGATCCAAGATCTTCTCTACTTGATATTCGAACTGATTTCTCACAACCGATGGAGCTCTCTTCACTTGACTCCTATTTAGATCTGATGTATCCTCATGGTATGGTTTAAGAAAACTATCATGAAAAGTAGGGTGTACCTTCAGTCTCTCGGGCAACTTCAACCTGTATGCCACGTTCCCCACTTTATTCAAGATACACTTTCTTGCTTAAGGTCTTCTTCTAAATCTATGGGGTAAGTTTCAACAATACCTTGTCTCCTACGTCGAACTTTAACGGTCTCCTCTGTAAGTTTACTTGCTTCTTTATCCATCGAGAAGCCTTTCGAAGACTTCTTAAGCACCGAACTTATCTGTAAGTCGCACTTCCTCCTTTGCACGACAATCCTACTTAGATCTATTTAAGCAAGACTCAACCTTTCCCACATGATTGTCGACCAACAATCTAGTTCTCAAATGCCTCATGACCCTCACAATGTTTAGCTGTCACACTCACAAGAAACTATGGAACCAATAGAATATTCAAAGGCAACAATAGAAGCAACGAAGAGATACAGCAAATTGCCAACGTTTATCACTTCCCTCAAAGTATACAATTGAATGCTCTCTCAACTCTGCATGTGAAGAGCAAGGCTTAAATGAGCTATATATAGGGATCAAGACTTGGGGAACAAGTTAGAATCCTAACAGAACTCTATTACCTATGATCACATCTTATCCTATCAGATTACATCGTTATCCTATAAGATTACATCCCTATCTAAATAGGACTCTATCTGATAAGGTCTATCTACATCCTAACTAACAAGATAAAAGATTACACATGATCTATCCCTATCCACGAAGATGTCCACTATCTTTAAACGACCCTCTTGAGTGGCCTTTATCCTTTAGTGTTGATGTTTATCCTCCGTCATTTTACTTGCCACATCATCCAAGATCCTCATGATCTCTATCTGTTGAGATGAGTCGTCCAAGCTAAAGCCAGTCATAGCATATTGGTCTGATCCAATGCTTACCATGTAAAGTCTGTTAGCCATGTTCCATCCATTTGAGCAACCACTAAGTCCTTAGTCCATCAAGAACTTAGCGTTAGCTATATCAGCTTGTACACGGTCCAAAACTCTACCAAAACTCACACTATGCTTGATCTAACGTGCTAAGTCACCTTGGAGATTTCGCATGCCACCGTCATGCGCATGATCTAGCTAACCTTCCACCCAAGGGGCTAACAAACCACCCCTCTAGATGAATTCGATGCCCTCATTAAACTAGTCTAAAGATAAGCATTCACCTGATCCTCGAACTGCCACAAGATTGTATCTTTTTCTTACGTAGCTTCTGTAATCGGTTTAAGAAAGATAGTTTAGATTTTGACACCTAATGCACCAATAACAATAGGCTCATTTCACTTAATAGTAAAGAAATCCACATTGTAATTCTTGCATTTGGTCGAAAAGAATATAATATATATCTATGTCTAAGTTGGTATATGAAACTTGGCATACTTTAAAGTCACATATGAAGAAACTAAACAAGTTAAGGAGAGAAAAGTTACATGCTTACATATTAATGTGTACTTATATAGATAAAGCGTGATTAAAGAACCTTAACCATGAGCTTTAAATTCAATGGTATTATAAATTCTCTTAAAGGCTTAGCCAATCTTATATTGATATTGATATGATAAGAAACTACTTAGGTCTCTATATAAAGATTAGAAAACTAAACTGAGATTATTTAAGAAGACAAGCATTTATATCTTACATTAAAGAAGTTTATTAAATCTCTCTTCATACATAAAATGTGCCTAAAGGAGACATAATAGGAGTTGGCTACAAAGATGAAGAACTTAGAATTTAAAGCTCAAAAGGAATAATCAAGTGATGAAGAAGAGGCTTTATCAAGTATGGGAAGGATATTATCTTCATCACTAGGAAGTTACTAGAAGTTCCTCTATTTGTGTCAAAGTAAGACAAATTCATACAAGTGATGGGAAGGATTTTCTCTTTATTTGTGTCAAAGTAAAACAAATTCATATAAGGTAATAATAAAAATTATAATTAAAAATTTTATTATAACTACATCAAATAGTCATTAACCTATAACCACTCCTTAAGCTCTATTAAGAATTCACTATCTTCTTATTTCAATAGGTAAGAGAAATCTTACATATAGTATCTTCTTTGGAACTGGTGAAGAGAAACCCAAATTGTCTTACTTTGACACAAATAAAGAGAAAATCTATACAAATATTGTTTAAAACCAAAAGGAGCCTAAATGGTATGTTCCCTAACAATTCTCCTTAATTTCTATATAAGTATAACCAAATATAACTCAAAATCTCCTTTTCTTGCTTATACCAACAAACTAGAGCTTACTATATGTTATGTATTATGAACATGCAATTAAGTGCACTCTCTACTATCTCAAGGATTTTAGCAACCCCCTAAAACATGAAATGTTCTTCCATAATTCAATCATGGCCTATATGTACCCAAAAAATTCAAATATTCATTACTTTTTTAAGCTAGTTGTTATAACAACTAGTTCAACTAATAGATACTCACCAAAAAACTAATTAATCCACTTTTAGTTTGAGAATTAGCTAGCCAAACACCTATACTAATAGGCTCCCATTCTATCAAGTTTTAAGAACATCATTAATGTCCCAAACCAATAATACACTAATTCAATCAATTTTTAAAGTCATTATTTACTTGATATCAACTCTTTGTCTAATTGATTTCCTAAAATAACAAATAAAAATCTTCAACTTTGATGTCTTTTCAAAGATTAAGAAAAATCTTATAGTAAAAAACTTTATCATAACCATTTCAAAAGTTCCTTTAAAGCTAAAATAAATTTCTTTTTCATTACTCTCTAAATGTAAATGATTATGTAATGTATATGATCCTAAGCATTGAAATAAGTAAATTAAGAGCCATTAATGCAAACCAAATGACTACCTAGAGTTTTAATCAAAATAGTATATTAAAGTTCCAATTAAAGTAGTATTAGTATTTTAGAGCTCCTATTTAAAGTAGTAATAGTTGTTATTTTTTCAACTTAAGTATGAATCATATATAATCATAAATAAAGGGGAACAAAATTAAGAGCCAAAAGGAGAACAGTTTTAATATTATGTCTGTTTGGCTTGACAAGTAGGTCAAATGACATGGTAGATGTAAATATGAGAGTTCTAAGAGAGGATAGAGGAAGTTAAGGTGAAGGAGAGGATTGAGAGATGTTTTAGATGTGAATATGGATGGAATTATGCTCACAGGTATCACTACAAGCACAACAAGGAATCAACTTTATCCCAAGTTTTTGATCTAGTAAGCTTGGTTTTTGGTATTGTTGGCTTCACTTGTCTTTCTGGTTCATTTTTACTTTGCATTATTTCCCTATTGATTCATTTTAATCAAAATCTGTAGGTTGTATATAACTGTTTTATACATCATTATATCTGATTCTTTTAGTAAATTTTTAGTTTACCATTTTCATGAGAATAAACCTTTCATTCATCAAGTGAAAAATTAAATTAGTTGTTTTTGTTTTTCAACAATAAAAGACAATAATAAAAGAAAGCTAGCAGAGCATTTCAAGATGATGCAAAATAAAGTAACATAACATAATATATGATAGAACTTTCGTCGAACACTTTATAGGCATAAGAAATTCACCCCTAACTATTAACAAAAACATTGATACGTGGCATTCTTCAATAGGAACACATTCAGACGCACAATGAACCATTAATAGTTGAAATAGACTCAAATAACACAAACCGAATTAACCAAAATGGACCCAAACAAAAGCTTCCCTAACAATAACAAACAAAAAAATAAAAAACCAAGTGCAAAGAAGGGATAACTAACCACGATGGACGATTAACCAAAGATCAGGATGACGACGATGTTGCATGGAATTGAAGACGACGATGGTAGAGAAGAGAAAAAATTTGCAAGTTTTAGAAGTTCGAAAGTGAGGGGGAGAGGTGTTGACTTTTGTTTAAATAGATACAAAAACGATGTCATTTGTGATTGAACAAACGACATTCCTTCCAATTAAAACCACAATCCCACGTCATTTGAATTTATTACCGAAGGGAAAACAATTCCGTAGGTAATTTACCTACAGAATGTGTTTCTATAGGGAATTTCCCTATGGACTATTGTTTCCCTAAGGAATGGTGTTTCCGTAGGTAATAAGGAAACATCCCTTCGTAGTAATTTACCTACGAAACTTTATTTTAGTCGATAAATTCCCTACAAAAACATAGTTTTGTAGGTAAATTACCTATGGAAAATTTTTTCCGTCGATAAATTTTGTACAACTATTGGTGCCTATTTTTGTGAAGACTTTCACTATTCTGTTGCTAAATTCTGTCGGCAAAGTTTGGTCTTCTCCTTTAGTAACGAATTTTTTTATCTCAAATTATCTTTTTCTTGACAAATTTACCTACAAAAAGTAATTTCCATTGCTAATTTACTACGGAATTTTTTGTGTAGGTAATTTTCTGTCGATAATTTGCAACTTTTTTTTTATAGTTTGTGAGTGAAGGTAAAGTGAATAAAGAGAGAGGTATCAATTTTGGATGAAGTAAACATAAATTCAACAAGTTTATGACTTAACTAGCGAAACCAAGTTTTAGGGGTTTGTTTAAGACCATAAAGACACATATAATGAGGATGATGGAAATCAGAAAAACTAGGTGGTTATTGCGTAAGACAAATTCTTGTAATGGCAAAGAGAGAGATGTGGGAGAAGAGGAGGAGGAGTTTGATGGAATGGAAGAAATTGATTTTCAAGAAATCGAACAGATCGGGAAAGGTAAATTTTATTTATGGATGGATCAAAACATTTATATCCTAAATTTAGATATGAGTTTATCAAGTTGAGTGTGAGCAAGGAAAGGATAACATATGCAACTAAAAAAATGAAGATGAGGAAGATTGGGAGAAGAGTTGAACAACAATTTGTGAGAAGATTTTAAATGTAAGGTAGATGATGGTAAAAGATTTGTAAGGTAAGGTGGGATGTAAATGGCTTGATACTAAAATCTTTTCAGAAGAGAGTTGTGAATAAGAAAAGTAATTCCTATTTCAACTATGTGATGAATTTTACGTTCAACAACACCATTTTATTATGGGGTATGGGGACAAGAAATAAGAAAAGGAATGTCGTGAGTGTTGAGAAAAGTAGTAAATGATCCTTTGATAAGTTTGAAAGCTCCATCATATTGAAACATTTTGATTTTTGTAGAGAATATGTCCTCAATAGTGGTTTTGAAAATTTGAATCTTTTGTAATGCTCAAAGCTTATGATCTAGACGAAAAATTTAGGTGTAACAACTAGAATCATCAATAAAAATTATAAAATATCTTGAATCAGGAAGGGATAACATAGATGATGGTCCCCAAATGTCACAATGAATAAGTTGAAAAGATGCAGTATATACTCTAGTAGATTTAGGAAAAAAGGACAACAACTTTTGCTTTAAAGAGGTGAATAACAATGAAGATAAGTATAAGACATGGAATCTGACTTAAATAATTTGCAAAAGAGTTGAGAACATGGATGACGGAAACGTAAATGCCAAAGGTGTAAAGAATTACCCTGAGTATAAAAGACCATAGGATTTGTGAAATGGATAAAACCTTAAGAAGGTAGAGAATATTGTGGATGTTTCCCATGAGAAGTGAAATATTGGTAGGCAGGTCCTTCACACTATAACAAGAGGGATTAAATTTAATTAAACGAGAATTGTTTTTAAAAAATTAAGCAACAAAAAGTAAATTTGCAGTAAGGTTAGGTAAAAATAAAAATTTTATTTAAATGAAATGGTTAAAGATTCGTATGGAAAGATAAAGAACCTTTAAAAGTAATAGGTAGAGTAGACCATTACTCACAATTACTTGATCAATACCATGATAGGGTTGGACAGAGACGAGAATATTAGTGTTGGTGTCATGTGAGAAGAAGTACTAGTATCTGGAAGTCCATCGGTGATTTCATTAGGGGGAACATGTAGAGGAAGGTAGGGGAGAGGTAATGTTTAGCGCAGAGAAGGCTAGTTGAATTTGTGATAAGTTAGGGGGAGGATTGGAAAATTTATTTCTGGATTACGTGTAGCAAAAATGATAAGTAGTAGCTATATATCCAATTTTTTTGCAAATTTCACATTTAGCAAATCGAGGAGTGGATTTAGGTTGGAAATTGTATTAGGATTGTTGAATTGGGTTGGATAATAAGGGCTAGGTTTACGGAATTGTGGGTTAGGTTAGGGGTTTAGGTTTGGATGTGGTGGGTAGTTAATGAACTAATCTAGGCTAGACCCTGAGAGATGGCTAAAAGGCCCAACTCAGGTGGATTTGAGAGAATATCTATTTAGGTCGTGGATGTTAAAATGTCCTGGGATGCTGTTGCTTTAGTTGCGGAAGACAAACCAGTTACCATGAGTGGAGAATCAAGAGCCACGTTGAGCTGCGAATTCCATTTCTGGTTGGGTTTGATGGAGAGACAGCAGGCATTGTTCACGTAGTAGCAATTTGATGGAGAGCTAAGAGAAAGAGGAAGATGTGTCATGATTCTCTATGGCGGTGATGAACGACTCATACTCCAATGAAAGGCCACTGTTGGTGAAGAGAACCAGACACTACAAGAGTTAAGACATTTAGTGACAATTTTTTTGTGACTAACTGTTATTTCGTTACAAATACGAGCTTTTTTGTGACAAGACAATTGATTGACACTATTGTTTGGATTATCTGTGATGATTTATAATTTTGTCACTAATACAATGGTAATTGTGACAATTTAGTTTCTTTCACAATTAAATTGTCACTATTAATAAATTAATAGTGTTAAAAAACCAAAATAATTAAATATTTAAATATAATAAAAATCTTATTCCAAGCAAAACTCTTAACCTATTGAAAATTAAAAACAAAGTTCTTATCAATGCTCAATTATTGTCATCGTCGCCTTCCTTATCTTCACTTACTGAATTTGTTTTATCATCATCCATAAAAGTATCTTTATCACAATCAGTTTCGTCATCTTCTCCAGCACTTATAGTATCAATTTTTAACAAATTTCCTTCAACATTTGCAGCATCTAGATCAGATCTATCCAAAGAAATTGTATCAGTATCATCTTCTAAAGTAGATTCGTGAAGTGTAAAA
>JANQAP020708476.1:0-13006 GCA_026874005.2 Erythroxylum coriaceum | reverse complement strand
ACCCTCAAAATCACTCTTAAAAACTAAGAAAAGATGAAACCCTAACTTTGTCTTCTTTCTTTTCTCTCATGAACGAACTCTCTCTCATTTCCCTGTCTTTTTCACGTTTTTCACTCCTTCTTTCCCTTCATTCATATTTTTCTTCTTCTAATAACCAAGACAACATTTTCCTCTTCCAATTTTACCCTTAATGAATGCTAAATGTCCACTTTACCCTAATGCTTCATGGCTTTTAAACTTAAGAGATATGCCACAATTGCCCTCAATACATTCCTAATACTTTAATTTAACTAACCAATGTAATAAAACCCTACTAACACTAAAATAATTAATTAAACTCCAATAATAATTCTATCATAAGCTCATAATTTATTTAAATCATGCTTAATTAAAAAAAATTTGGGGGCCAACATTCTCCCCCTCTTAAAAGAATTTCCCCCTTGAAATTCTTACTTGAGTCATTGGAGAGGTGTGGATACTTCTCCTTCATGGCCTCTAAGGGCTTCCACGTGGCCTCTTCCTTAGAATGGTTTTTCCACAGGACTTTAACCTGTTGAATTGTCTTGATCCTAAGAACCTTTTCCTTAGTGTCCAGAATCTTTGTTGGACTCTCCTCATAAGTTAAATCATCTCTCAACTGACGCTCAGTGGTCTGAATGATGCAGGAGGGATCTAATCTACACCTCCTTAATATAGAAACATGAAAGACATCATGTATCTGTGACAATTCTGGTGGCAGTGCCAATCTATAGGCTAGTGGTCCAATCCTCTCAACAATCTCATAGGGACCCATGTATCTTGGGCTCAATTTACCCTTCTTGCCAAACCTCATGACTCCTTTCAAAAAAGATGTCTTAAGAAAGACTTTTTCACTAACTTCATACTCCATTTCCTTTCAGTGTGCATCAGTATAGCCCTTCATTCTATCTTGAGCTACTTTAAGCCTTTACTTAACTAGATTGACCTTGTCAATTGTCATATGGAGTAATTCTGGTCTTCTTAATTTCCTTTCTCCTTCTCCATCCCAGCACATAAGAGTTCTACATCTTGTTCCATATAGTGCTTCATAAGGAGCCATCTGAATGCTCGAGTGGTACGAATTATTGTAAGCGAATTCGACCAATGGCAAGTGCTCGTCCTAAACACCTTTGAAATCCATCACATATGCCATGAGCATTCCTTTAAGGGTTCGAATGGTCCTCTCAGATTGGCTATCTATTTGGGGATGGAAAGTAGTGCTAAAAGTTAACTTGGTCCCTAGAGCTTCTTGTATACTTACCCAAAATCTCGAAGTAAATAGAGGTTCTCTGTTAAAAACAATGGAGTCTAGAATCCTATATAGTCTCTCATGAATGTACTTCTTTGCTAGCACATGTAGAGAATCAGTCTATTTAATTGCTAGAAAATGGGCTGACTTCGTCAAACGATCAACAATAACCCATATGGCATCATTCTTCTTACTAGTCTTGGGCAATCCCATTAGAAAATCCATGGTTATCCTTTGCCACTTCCACTTAGGAATGCGCAATGGCCTTAACTTACCCAAAGGTGCCTGGTGTTCAGCCTTGACTTGCTGACACACTAGACACTTGCTTGCATATTTTGCTACATCCTTCTTCATGCCTTTCCACAGAAATGCTCTTTCAAATCTCTGTACATCCTGGTGCTACCTAGGTGTATGGCATAAGGCGTATTATGTGCCTCCTCGAGTATCTCATCCTTTGCCTCCTTAACATTTGGAATACAAAGACTATTGTGTACAACTATAAGTCCATCATCCCTCACTTCCACTTCAGATTGCTTGCCATTCTTAATTTCTTCTCGGAGCTTGTTCAACTCTACATCTTGTTCTTGTAACTTTTTAACTTTCTCTTTAAGTATTAGTCTTACTCTGAAATTAGCAATAATGCAATCAGGTTCCTCCTGTTTCAAGCTTAGCCATCTCTTCCAACAATGGTAGATAAACTGTCTGAACATCATCTATGAAGGATTTCCTACTCAAGGCATCGGCCACTACATTTGCCTTGCCTGGATGGTATTCAATCAACAAGTCATAATCCTTAAATAACTCTAACCACCTTCTTTGTCTCAAATTCAACTTTTTCTAGCTTAATAAGTAGTTAAGAATTTTATGATCTGTAAAAATCCTCATCGGAAATCCATACAGATAATGTCTCCAAATTTTCAAGGCAAAAATTATTGCTGCTAATTCTAGATTATGGGTCGTGTAATTCAATTCATAAAGCTTTAGCTGCCGTGAGGCATAAGCTATTACCTTGTCTCCTTGCATCAACACACAACTCAAACCCTTTCTTGAAGCATCACTATAAACTGTATAGCCCTCATCTCCCATGGGCAAGGTCAAAATTGGAGCACTTGTCAATCTGTGCTTAAGCTCCTCAAAGCTCTTCTGACATTCATCACTCCAAATAAACTTTTGATTTTTCCTTAATAACTTGGTAATTGGAGCAACTATCATAGAGAATCCTTCAATAAACCTCCTATAATATCCTGCTAGACCTAGAAATATTCTCACTTCTACCACTATATTTGGTGCATGCCATTTCGCCACTGTTTCAATTTCCCTCAGATCAACAAATACCCCATCTTTGAAATTATGTGTCCAAGGAATATCATCTTATGAAGCCAAAATTTACACTTGCTGAATTTGGCATAAAACTCCTTCTCCCTTAATGTTTGCAACATTATCTTTAGATGTTCCTTATGTTCCTCTTCACTATTGGAATAAACTAGAATGTCATCTATAAATACTATGACAAATTGGTCCATATATTCCTTGAAGACCCTATTCATGAGATCTATGAAAACATCTGGAGCATTGGCCAATCCAAGCATGATTAGGAACTCATAATGCCCATAACATGTCCTAAAGGCTGCTTTATGTACATCAGATTCCCTAATTCTAAGTTAATGACAGCCTGACCTGAAATCAGTTTTGGAGAAGACCTTTGCTCCTTGCAGCTGGTCAAACAGATCATCGATTCGTGGTAGAGGATACTTGTTCTTAATAGTCACCTTGTTGAGCCTCCGGTAGTCAATGCACATGCGCCATGTTTCATCTTTCTTTTTAAAAAACAAAACCTCCCCATAGCGACGAACATGGCCTTATATACCCCTTCTCTAATAGTTCTCCCAACTGTTCCTTAAGCTCCCTCAACTTAGCTAGAGCCTTATATATCCCTTCTCTAATAGTTCTTCCAACTGTTCTTTAAGCTCCTTCAGCTTAGTTAGAGCCATTCTATACGGTGGTATGGAAATGGGTGTGGTACCTGGAATCAGATCAATGGCAAATTCAATTTCCCTTACTAGTGGCAAATTAGGTAAATCTTCTGGAAACATGTCTAGAAATTCCCTCACAATTGGAAAATCTTCTAACTTTCCTTCGTTCACCTCGGTGTCCATAACATGTTCCAAGAAGGCTTCATACCCTTTTCTCATCATCCGGTCAGCTAGCAAAGCTAAAATAATTCTTAATGATGGTGGCTTTCTGTCTCCCTTAAAGTCACCTTCTCACCCTTGCCAAGGTCAAATTCTACCTCTTTGAGGCTACAGTCTAATTTTGCATGATATTTCTCCAAGGTATCCATTCCAAGTATAACATCTAGGCCTTTTAAATCTAAAGGAATTAAGTCCAATACTAGTTTAGTACCATCAATAAAGATTTTGCAATCTCTATATGCTTGACTTATTATCACATTCCTCCCTAAAGGAGTAGTAACAATCAATGGACTATCTAATGGCACCAAATTAACACCATGTAATGTCATGCTCGTAGAAACAAAAGAATGTGTGGAGCTAGAATCAATAAATAAATATACTTCTAAATCAAATAATCGAGCCATACTCGTAACAACTTCAGGTGCGGCCACAGCTTCATCTTTGGTCATAGCAAACACCCTTACTTGTGCCTGACCCCTTGGCCTTCTGGAGGAATAACCTTCTTTGCTGTTTCTGAACTTCACACCTCAGTAGTTAGCTTAGTTCCTACTAGCTCATTGGGACTTGCATCTGCGACCCATCTTGCCTTGGTTCTTAGGGATATTCCCTAACTATGTGTCCTTTCTCTCTGCATCAAAAACATACTCCAAATAACTTGAAGTACTCTCCTCTGTGAAACATCCCACGATGCTCACGATGGGGGTTCATATGCCTACCCCTCTCCATCCTTCTATTGCCTCTTATAGTTGAGGTTTGCACCGAAACTGCCTTTGCTTGCATATTTTTAGCAAAGCCACTACTTCCCACATCGCTTTGTGTGTGGAAAGTCCTCATACTCCTCTCAAGCATAGTAGAACTCATTCCCTTCTTGGAAGACTGTTCCCAGTTCTTCCTCTTCCTATTCCTAGTTCTTCCTCTTCCTGTTTACCTCATACTTTATGTTCTCCAGTTTCTTAGCTTGGAGTGCAGCATCTGCTAATAACTGGTAGTCACAAGAATTATGGATCAATACTTTCTCCTTGATCCCTGAATGAAGTCCTCCCTTAAACTTATGGCACTTATCCTCCTCATTCTTAACAATGTTGGCTGCATATCTTGAAAGCTGGGTGAACTTCAGTTCATATTCACTCACAGTCATGTCCCTCTGTATAAGATTTAGGAATTCTCTGGCCTTCTCTTGGACATAGACTTTCGAGAAGTATTTCTTCCTAAAAGCTTCTAAAAAATTTCTCCATTACAATACCGACAGTATGACCTGACTGTGGGGCACTGATTCCCACCAATGGAGTGCGTCTCCTTACAGCAAGCTCACTGTATAATCCAATTTCTCCTTATCAGAGCACTTCATTCGCAACAGGACTCTCTTTGTCCTTCTGAACCATGCATCAGCCTCTTTAGGATTCGTAGTCCCTTTAAAGTCTACAGCCCCATACTTGCAGAGCTTATCATACTCTCTACTCCTCTCCATTAGAAATTGCACTGGAATTTGTGGCACTTGGGCCATAGCATACGTGAAAGCCTGAGTAAAGGCTTGAAAGAAATGTGGATCCATGTGGTTTACTTGGGGTATAGGAGGAGGAGGCGATGGCATTTCATGCTGTAGACTAGGTGCCTCTAAATTATGAGCAGAGTGTATCCCTGCATCTTATAGGACATGAGATTCATCTGAACTTCCTTGGCGAGAGTGAGATCGAGTCATAGCTCCTCGAGTTCTCCTTCGAGGCGGCATACTCACTCCTTTAATTTAAAACCATTTAAAATATTTAGTTTATGTTTCATGTCAGGTTTAAACCTGCACGTGTGTATGTAAAACCTTCTTAAACCATGCTTCATGTAAAACAATTTCAAATCATGTGAAACAATAAGAAAACAATGCATATTGTTCTTTTAAAGCAATGCATGTTCATTTCATGTTTTAAAACAACCTAATTCATGCCTAGGATACTTCTAAACCTAGTTACTATGATACTATAAGATGTTGGACTCCGTTTCCAGAGTCTAACTCATAAGTCAAATGTGAGCGCATTACTCTATAGGGTTCTTGTAATGGAATCTCATTAGCCATCATAGGTTTATCTTCATTCTCATAGCATCCCAAAATTCCATATTTGAACGCTTGATATACGATAATCCATTCTTATGTTTATATCCTCAATTGTCACCCTAAACATATCACTCATTTTATATCTTATTTCAACATCAAACTAAGTACATTTCAAGCTCCATTTAAGCCTAAATGTATCATAGGAAAGCATTGATAAGCCTGCAACTTATAAATGTACATGATTTGGGACAAAAAGTATAACTTTCACTGTGGATGTTAGATCAAGGTCATTCAAGTTTGGTTTTGAAGAGGACTTCAAGTTCTACAACTTCCATGAAGACCCGAAGAGAGATTTTGCCATCTAGAAGGTTAAAAATTGCACATTTACAAAACTGTCCTTAGAATGTTCGCTTAGTAGATATATGTCCCTCCAAACGGACATGAATTGAGCTGGATTGCTGGAATTCCCAAAAAGGTCCGCCCAATAGACATTTACAAGTCAATTTCTAAATTTCTAACTCCTACAAGTTACCTATGACCTTCTTATGCATATCTATCATTTCTAACTTATTTTCCTCATCATTTCCCTTCATTTTTACTTCCATTTCAGCACAATATCATTTACAACCAAATCATAATCTATGTTTGGTCATCAATCCAAATACATAACATTCAAAATTATACACATTCATCATAAATTTCGACATATGTTCAACTCCCTTTACCACCTTCATTTCATCTCTAACTTATCACACTAATTCTTCCCATTTCAAGGCACCATGGTACTCTTTTTCTATTAGATCAAGTTAGAAATGGGCTATAAAGTGTCCGGTATGCATCCTGTGTAGCATCACTAACTTGTAAAAATCCTATCTTTCAAGTCTGACCTCCAAAAATTACACATTTTATATCATTGGAAAGGTAAGAGGATAAACTATAACTTCTAACAAGACAACATTGCCCAAATTAACCTAAATTAATACAGTTTTTCCCCTGAAGTCAGAACATGGATTTTACCCCTATGAATGCTTCAAAATGCAATGCAAAAACTTAAAAAGTCATGAGCAAAACATAAATATATTTCATTAACATTAAAAGAAAAGAGTTTTACAAAGCTTTAATGGGCACTTCAAGACCCAAAAACATCATTGGTCTCATAATCCAAAAATACAAAATATACATGAACGAGTGTTACTTGAAATGCGACTAAAACCTTATGCTTTCTTAAACTAACTTAAATAAAAAAATATACAAACTTGGAGTGATGCCTTAACTCTTTATCACTCAATCTTTTGCCCTTCATCTGGAGATGGGGAGGAATGGGGTTGAGCATAAAAGCCCGTGGTTAACAAGTTTATAGCAGAGAAACAAGCAAAACCATTGAAAATATTCATTGCTATAGTAAATTGCATGGAAACCATAAAACATGTATTTCTCAAATTCTCAAGCTTTTCAAACAATTCATAAACAACATAAGTCATCTAATTCTTAAATTGTCAAACAAATCATAAACACATAAGCAATCATAATGATTTGGGTAGTCCATAAACATGAGGGAGTTCTTGCGAAGCTCAGATAAGCATAAGGGAGTTCTTATGAATCTCCAGTAAACATGAGGGAGTCCTTGAAGAAGCTCCATGACACTAGCGGGCAGGCGGGAGAAGCCTTTAACATGGTAAGCGTGCACGTGACATAATGGAATGGATCACCACAAACCCACACAAACATGAATTTCATGACTTGTAAACATATTACACAAAAGGCAAATTTTAGAAACATGATTTCAATAAGCATGATATATTTCAAATATCATTCCCATCATCATTTCATAAATCCTTAATAAGATTCATATACCAAACATGTAGCAATTTCTTAAACATTTAAGAAGCAATAAATGCAATGTTTATAAAGCGATTGAAATCATTTAACTCTATTGATTTGGAAAAATACTCATGGCTTATTAACTCAACTATAAACAAGTAACCAACCTAGATTCCTTGCTTAAAAACTTGCTTAAAAATGCACCTCCTCTTGCTCCTCTTGCCTCTCTTGATTCCCTTTAACATCGGCAAAAATCCAATTCAATTAGAATACAAATTGAGAACCTAAAAAGCATATTCACTAAAAATTGATTCTAGAATACTTAAACCCATGTATTTCCTAAGCTTCATGAACTAAAACCCTTCCAAAAATCCAAAGGATTAAAAATGGGATTAGATGTTTAGCTCAAATGGAAGCTCTTCTCTTCCTCTTTCTTTTTCTCCTTTTGAATACCCTTAACATCGCTCTTAAAAACTAAGAAAAGATGAAACCCTAACTTTGTCTTCTTTCTTTTCTCTCATGAACTCTCTCTCTCACTTCTCTTTTTTTTCACGTTTTTGACTCCTTCTTTCCCTTCGTTCATGTTTTTCTTCTTCTAGTAACCAAAACAACATTTTCCTCTTCCAATTTTACCCTTAATGAATACTAAATGTCCACTTTACCCTTCCTTTAATGCTTCATGGCTTTTAAACTTAAGTGACATGCCACAATTTCCCTCAATACATTCCTACTGCTTTAATTTAACTAACCAGTGTAATAAAACCTTACTAACACTAAAATAAGTAATTAAACTCCAATAATAATTCTATCATGACCTTATAATTTTTTTAAATCATACTTAACTTAAAAAAAGAAATTCGGGGGTCAACACTTCCCAACACTGCTTCTTCTATCCCTTAATGTTATATTTATACTTTGTAAGCCCTAGGGTAGATTCAAGGTCGAAACGGTCTGAAAGGTCTTATGAAATTTGAGTTGTTATGTCAGCCTGATGCAGGCCATGATCGTGACCAGCGCCTAACCCTCTCTGTCATGATCATGGCTAAAAGTGCACGGGCATGGTCTGGCATAGAGCTCTCTATCACGATTGTGGCCTAAAGTGCACAATCGTGGCCTGGGTCCTATCACCTCGCCTCTTTCTGTCATGATCATGGCTTTGTTAGCCATATTTTTGGCCTGAAACTCTTTGAAACTTCTCCGTTCTTTGCCATTTACCTTGAAACACTAACAAACACCTCATGGTACCTAAAAAATATAACATTTAAGTTCAAAGACTCATACTAACCCATAAAAACACTTAAAAACATAAACTAACACAATTAAAACGTAAATACACACTAAACACTCTAATTAACATCAAATACTTAACAAATTGAATCCTAAAACATCATGCAAATCACAACTATCAATATCTAACCCCATTTTAATAAATTCCCTGCCATCTCTATCCATTCCAAAGGTGTTCAAAGGCATGTGAAACCCTTTAAACTCTTTAAACCCCATTAATTCTTGGCAATTACCATGGAATAATCTGATAGTAAGTTTTTAAATCCTTCAATATTAAAGAAAAGTTTCCACTAGTACGAAACCAATATTGAATCTTTGTAAAGAGTATAATTTTCCCTTGGTCTTATGAGAGGGAAAACATTCAAAAATTCCTTATCCAAGGCCATAGTTACATAAAATCTAATATGGCATCTCTTCTCTTACTTATTATAGTCTCATTAATACATAATAGATTACTTATAAAACTAGATAATAGACTTAGTTCTTTAGCTGACCAATATTCTTGTGACGCATGATCTTTATTAATCCACAAAGGAATAGTTTTAATTTTAATTTTCTCCATATCAACACCTATCTTCCAAACTTATAGGAATAATGGAACATCAACAGTATGCTAAGGCCCTTCCTTGGTAATTTTCCTTTCCTCCGAGTCTATGAAGAATTTAAATAAGAAGAAGCTTTCTTCAAAGAGAAGGGCCTCCACTAGCCCTCTGCCTTTCTAGTTTAAAGTCCCATGATTGATTGATAGGGAATGCAGTACTTTTATTAATGAAAAAACCTAACATAATGGATTTTTCAAACTTATTAACCTGTTTTTAGTGCTTCCATATCATGGTGTACCTATACTCTATCACTAATCTAAATAGAAGGGTAGTACTCCAAGGAGATGTTGAGTTCATCCCCAAGCACTTGTTTCTAGCTGATGAGGGGATGAGAGATGATTGGGGTTTGGTTGTGTCTAAATTTTAATTATTAATCCTCAATAATCCGCAAGCACATGGTTCAATAGTGTAGTACCAAAGGTGACGATCCCACGAGGAGGGAATTAATCCAATCCTAAAATCTAAGACCAGGAACAAATAACAGAAATTTGAGATGTAACAAAACTAAAACAATAATTTAATTCAGTCAATCAAATTAAGAATCAAACACAAAATATTAATTATTAAGCAATTTGGAACACCTCCAAGAATGAACCGAAGGAAATTACCAGTTGAGAAAAAGGGAATTTTATCTATCCTTAATGCTACCCTAATTGATTATGAATTTTCTGATTGTTGGTTCTAGACTATCCTAGGATTGATTACTCTCTCTCGAGTTATAACCAGTAACCCTAAATCATAAACCCTAATAAGATTATAGAGGTTGCAATATCTCAATTTAGAACCTATCCAAAACCCTAATTAGTTTTGAAGTTCTCTAATAAACTATTAGAAACCTATACAAGATTTCTCTTCGCACAAATTACTGATCTGATTTATTTCTAATTTCTATTAAATCACCTAACTCTCATTGGTCCAATTTAATCATTTTTCATTCAATTCACCCTTTTAGTTTATTATCGAATTATGCAATAGCAGAATCAAACCATAACAAAATCCAATAAACATATAAACAATCAAATTTTCACTAATTTAAAAATAAAATTTCGAATATGAGTTTAAAACATCCTCGACATTCTAAATCAATCATCAACTGTTCAATCCAATTCTATACAATAATAAAACTGAAAAGAACAAAAAATATAATCTAAAATGGATGATGAGAGGTAGCAACATCGAGAAACCTCCAAATTCGATAAGTGCTTCGAGTTAACTTCTTCTCCTCTTCTCTCTTCCTTCTTCTTTTCCTTTATCTCTTGATGATTTCCCTCTAAGGTTTATTAGGGTGGCTAATCTAAAAGCCCCCTCTCTGCCTTTTCTCTGTTCTTTTCATATCCTCTTATGTTTTATGTAACCCTAGGATTTTTTGAGGTCTGAACGGTTTAAAAAATCCCTCGAAACTTGAAGTTTGTGAGTGTCTACACGTCTACCCTACGCAGGCCATAATTGTGGCCTCGTAGTCCATAATTTTGGCTCATATACGAGCCTTGTAATGATCGTGGCATGCATGCCATGATCGTGGGCCATTCCTAGAGCTTCTGTCACGATCGTAGACTATTTCAGCTTGAATGTCTCTGAAACTCCTCCGTTCTTTGATGTTGACCCTGAAACACTAACAAACAAATCAAGGTACCTCAAAACATAGTATTTAAGCTCAAAAACTTGTACTAGCCCATAAAACACTTAAAACATAAATAATTAACAAACTAACACAATTCTAACCTAACATATACTAAATAATTAAATTAATGGCTAAACACATATCAAACTATGCCTTAAAACACGATGCAATTTACAATTATCACATCCCCACACTTAAATTTTTTCATGTCCTTAAGCAAACAAAATAATAAACAACACAAGATCACAAAACATATAATGCAACAATGAGACAATGGCTTCAACTTCATGAAATAAATTTAACTTTAAACACAATCATTCAAGTTGTTCCAAATCTTTAATATGCAAAATCCGCATGTAAGAGCTCTGGACTAAATATACATATTAATCAAAACTTAAATGTCAAGTTTATTCACCCCTTTCAATTGTACACACATATTAATAATTATTTGGTCATTCAAACTTTTTAACTAACCCTGAGTACGTTTCCATGAAAAGTTAAGCTACTTACAAGTTTAGTAGGTTCTTTTTAGAAACCATAATTTTTAATTACTTTTTTTAGACATAGACCTAGTCTTTTTACATGGAGATAAATAGAATATTTTAGAAAGAATAATTTTTTTAATTACTTTTTGTGGATATAGACCTAGTCCTTTTACACAGAGGCAGACATAATTTTTTCATATCGATCTGGTTACTCCACTAAGTCATGTTTTTATTAAGTTGCTTGGTTGGAACATCATTATAGCCTTTTGACGCGAAAGCACACATTTGTGATGTTTGTTGATCTAATTACTCGACTACGTCACGTTCTCAAATGACTATTACCTCTATTCATAACTCGAAGGCCAACGGAGTAGTTATTTATTTAAAATTTGCAAACACACATTTTTATTTTTTTATTTAATTACTACCTTGTTGCTTTAGCTGCTCATTTAAAAAAAATACTAGTTAAGCTTACTTAGTCGAAAGACCTAAAATTATGAATGAATGTGACAACTTATTAGGTGATAAACTAACATTAAATCCTAATTAACTTGCATATTTTAGCTAAAGAATCCAAATCGCTAATTTCGTGAGCTCATGACTCTTTATAACCTAAAAGATTATGTTCAAAATTAAATCGATTTCATTCCATCTAAGCCATCGGCACATTCACACAATTCACAATATGCAACCTAACACACTAATATAACAATATGCAAAATTCACACTTAAAGCCAAACACACAACCCTCCCTACACTTGAGCAATGCATTGTTCTCAATGTGAGAAGGGTACATAAGCACACCAAAGGGAAATAAAATGAAATATACGAAAACATAAGAAGAAAATAATAATAATAATAAAAAGAGAAGGGTTAGAACAGGAAACTGGTTATGGTGAAAGAGGTAGTGATGGTGATAGTGTTGAGATCAATTCTACTTAACATTAAGAATGTTTCCTTATGTTATAAGTGATTCAAGAGAGTAAAGGAAATAGCAATCCAAACCATTTCAAATCATTCAAAACTTATTTTAGAATTTAAACAAACCTAACTACACAATAATTTAAATCTAACTACTAAACATGCTAATTGAGAGTTATTGGCTTGAACTTGCATTCTTTAAAGCTCAACCAAATAGATTATGAGTGGCTTGCTTCCATCCTTCTCTTTCAACATTAATTTTGTGGCCTATAAGTAAGCTACAAATTGCAAAATGATCAGAAGGACAATATTAATAAAGTTGAGAAAACTAATTAATTTTAGTAATGTCCTTTTCACTAACAAACTATCAATACAATAGGAAACAATAAAACTCTCTGAATCTTCTATTAAGTCTAGCAGTTTGTTTGGTAAAAAGGTTTTCTGCTCTTATTCTTCCTTAGTTGTCCACTTTTCTTTTTCTTCTTTTGCTTCACGAACAGGGCTTTCATATCTTCTTCAAAATTGGTGTCCATTTTCATTTGTTCTTCTTCCTTTTGTTCTTTTAAAGATTCAAACACATCAATTCACTTGAATGAGTTACCCTCCTTTGAATTCTTTAATACATCTTTCACGTTGAATGTCACTTGTTCATTAATAATTTGAAGGATAATTGTAACATCCCGTCCCCTTATTAAGGGTTGGACCTAAAATTTCAATGCATGTAAGCTTAAAGAGAGAGTAAGGAAATGCATTTTTCTTGCTCATG
>JANQAP020707527.1:0-13017 GCA_026874005.2 Erythroxylum coriaceum | reverse complement strand
TCTTTGTTACCAATTCCTTGCTATTTTGGGGGTGAAGGGTCGTGTTAGATTGATTGAATTTAGGTATTAGGAACAATAATTGAAATAGAGGTGATCTAGACATTGACTCTAAGTTGTTGCCATATCAGAAAAAAAGAATTAACAATCAGAAAATGAAAATTCACAAAAGAATAAGAACATAATTTGTAGAATCTACCCAAAAAATGAAACTGAGCAGAACATAAAGAACTAACGATGGGAAAAACGAAAAGACACAAAGAATAAGAACAAAATGTGTAGAATCGTTTCATTTTTTTAGATAAGAAGAAACGAATGAATCCAACCTGATTTAGAGGCCAAAGCTCTGATACCAACTGATGCAAACCCCAAAATGAATAAATCTAGACAGCTACAAAGCAAGATAGATTTCACCTCCAAGAAAGCTAAATCAAGTCACAACAATACAAAAAAAGGATAACAAGAAGGATATGGACTCTAAACTCCAAAATAGAAGAGAAGAGGGAGTGATAAGTCAAGTTTGAATGCATAAGGTTGAATAAATCTTGATAAGTTCAATAAAGAACCCAAGAGAAGTTGCTCTCAATTCTTATAAAATGATGTCAAAAGTTGTTTCTGAATACATAAGATGCATATTTATATGCCCTAGGTCTAAACCTAACAAAAGAAGTAAAAAAAACAAGTCTGTTTGGTATGCCCATTAGCCCAAACTTTGTAATACCCAGCCTTAGTGGGCTAATAAGCCCATTTAAGACCCAACTGACTCTAATATATGCCCACTAAGTACTTGGACCACATTAATAATATTTGGGTTGTATGTTCCACCTTTAAGGCTTCTCTTTCGACCCAAAATAACTTGTTTGGTGCAACTATCTTGAATTAGCCATTAAGTGTTCCTTCATCTTCTTATCCCTTGATCTTGTAATTGGACCAACTGGAATATGCAAAGGGTCTTTAATAACTATCCGCACATTGGCTCCTTGGTTTTCATTAAAATGTATTACTTGTAGACATGCAAAATCTAAGGTTCAATCACATGGTTTATATTCTCCCTTACCCGTCCCCTCTCATCTTTGGGTTGATATATTTATGGACTCTATGCTTTGACTACCTAGATCTTCTAGTGGAAAGGATAGCATCTTTGTGGTGCTTGATCGATTTAGCAAGATGGCTCACTTTATTGCTTGTTATAAAACCAATGATGCTATCCATATTGCTGACTTGTTCTTTAAAAAGGTTGTAAGATTGCATGGGTTGCTAAAGACTGTTGTGAGTGATAGAGATGTGAAATTTCTTAGTCACTTTTGAAGAACTCTATGGAATAAACTTGGCACTAAACTCTTGTTTTTTATTGTTGCATATCCTTAAACGGATGGTCAAACTGAAGTGGTAAATAGAGCTTTGACTACATTGTTGCCTGCGATCATCCAAATGAGCTTAAAAACTGGGAAAAGAATCTTCCACACATTGAGTTTGCTTATAATCGTACTAGTCATTCTTCTACTCAATTTTCTCCTTTTGAGATTGTTTATGGGTTTAATCCTTTGACTCCTTTAGAAATTCTTCCATTGCCTTCTAATGAGTTTACTAACCTTGATGGTGCAAAAAAGGCTAAATTTGTGCAGGAGTTGCATTCTAAAGTTAGAGCCAACATTGAGAGGCGAAATGAACAATATGCAAAGCAAGCCAATGAAGGCCGAAGTCTTGTTGTATTTGAACCTGGTGATTTGATTTGGGTGTACTTGAGAAAGGAAAGATTTCCAAAACAAAGGAAATCTAAGCTACAGCCAAGACGAGATGGACCCTTTTAAGTTTTAGAAAGGATTAATGACAATGCTTATAAAATTGATTTGCCTAGCTCCTATGGTAATGTTAGTGCTACATTCAATGTATCTAACTTATCCCTCTTTGATGCTACAGATTACAAGATGAATCCTTTCAAGGAGGGAGGGAATGATGGAGAACCATGGGCATGTGAAAGATTCTAAGAAGAAAAGCATACATGGTGTGATCTGCCTCAAAGAAGCTTAGGATATGACTTGCATGGACATGAGTTGGCAAAAGGGGCCTTAGAAGCTAAAATTGGATCAAATTTGAAATCTGAATGAGCAAGGCAAGGGGCTGAACGAAATTCCCATATCAAAGGCCCAACATTCAAGTCTAATGTTCTTAAAGATCCACTACAAGATGTTGGAGGCCTAATGACAAGAGCTAGGGCCAACGCAATAAAGCAAGCATTGAATTATTTGATCCAACACCTTTAAGAGATAGAATCCATGTTGTTAAGTCAGATTGCATCTTATAAAGGTCCAAGAGCTATTATCTTACCTCGAAGCCTAACATGAAGTGTCCAAAGGCCCACATTGAGTCCAATTGGAAGAACTCATGTAAAATACCATGGGACAACCATGTGCCACTTAAAAATAAGGAGAAGGATGTGCTCCATAAGGTCCAATATGGTCAGATCATGTTTCAATTAGCTTCCTTATTGTTTTCCTTGAAATAAGTCATCTAGTCAAAACCTTTTCTCAGTTTATTTTGTTTCCTTTTATTTTCGGGGTTGATTTGTATTCTTTTATTAGTTTTTACCTTAAGACATTAATTTAGAATTTTTTTCATATAAATAGGCACCCTCTATATACTTTGAAGGGAGATTGATTTAGAAATAATATTGAGTATTATTCAGAGCATTTTCGCTTTCTTTGTATTCTTTGAAAATACTTGACTTATCAAAGGCGTGGTCTTCCTTTGTGGTGTCCCAAGGCTAGGGTTTTAAGAGATAAGTTCTCTTAGGGTTCTTTCCATTGACCAACATTCCTCTAACCCCCTTTTCTCGTTGTGTTCTGTTTCTATCGTTTCAATTATGTTTTTTGTGCTTCTGTGTGTATGTTTGATTTTAGGCCATTCCTGAGCATAGCTCCATCTTGTTGAAGGTTCTATAGGATAAGTTCCTATTGGGTCTCGCATCACAGCATTAACTTATCCCATATATGATAAGAAGATTTATTCACTTGTTAGACCATTGGAGACTTGGTTGCACTACCTTTGGCCTAAGGAGTTATGATTCATATGGATCATGAAAGCATGAACCATTTGAAGGGGCAATATAAGATGAAAAATGGTATGCAAGGTAGGTTGAGCTTATTAAGATGTTTCTTGTGTGATCAAATACAAGAAAGGTAAGAAAAATGTGGTGGTAAATGCATTATCAAGGAGTATGTTTTACTTTATTCATTGAATGCAGAAATCATGGGATTTGAATACAATAAGGATTTGTATATTAATGATTATGATTTTGTTAATATGTTCAATGTATTTGAGAAAATGGGTTTTGGCAAGTTTTATTGGCATATTTTTATTTAAAGGAAACAAATTATGTATGCCTAAAATTACATTGCATGAATTGATATGTATTTCATGAACATTTCTTTTGGTTTAACTTTTTGTAAAGAAAGATTTTGTGAGAAGTGCATTAAATGTAGACTAGCCAAGTTTAAAGTTAAACCTCATGGGTTGTATACTTCTAATACTTAAACATAACTGAACTGATGTTTTTATGGATTTTGTGATGGATTTACCTTAGTACAAAAGGGATATAATGATTATATATATATATGGATGTTAATAGGTTTTCTAAGATGGCACATTTTTTTCATGATATAAAATTGATGATGCATTTATATTTTTTATTTATTTTCAAGAGGATTATAAGATTGCATGGTATGCCTAGAAAGTATTATTTTTGACTGTGAAAATAAGTTTCTAAGTTACTTTTAGAAAAATTTGTGGAATAAATTAGGAATAAATCTTCTATTTTATGCTACATGTCATCCTCAATTAAATGGATAAACTGAGGTAGTTAATAGTAGTTTATCTACTTTGTTGTGTGCTGTAATTCAAAAGAATTTGAAAACTTGGGAAGAGTATTTGCCACATTATGAGTTTGCTAATAATAGATTTATAAAGTTGATGGGGATCAAGATACTGACTGAATGGCTCCAGATAATGTTGGCAAATTTTCTCGAGAACTATGCAAAGAACTAGAGGTCTAATGACTAGAGCAAGAACAAAACAAATGACAGAAGCTTTGTAAGGATTAATCATGGAGATGCAAGAAAAGGAGGTTGTTATTGAAGGTGCAAAGGCATTACTAAGATTAATTACTTATCTTCATGTACAAGATGTTGGACAAGACTTAGTACATGGTGAACCAAGCTTGGAATCCACGATACACAGCTGATCATCATGCATAGGTTTTTGAAGAAACCCATTTTGTATAATTAAAATGCAATGATGGGGATCAAGATACTGACCAAATGGCTCCAAATGATGTTAGCAAATTTTCCCAAGACCTACTGTAAGGAATTGGAGGTCCAATGACGAAAGCAAGAACCAAACAAATGAAAGAAGCTTTGCAAGGATTAATCATTGAGATGCAAGAAAAGGAGGCTATTATTGAAGGTACTAAAGCATTACCAAGATTAATTACTTATCTTCATTTACAAGATGTTGGACAAGGCTTAGTACATGGTGAACCAAGCTTGGAATCCAAGATACAAGGCTGATCATCATGCATGAGTTTGAAGGAAGCCCAATCTGCATAATTAAAATGCAATCAACAGGTGGGTTGGTTATGTTGATTTAATTAAGCCCAAATTTATGTTTTTGAGTGAATAAGGCCTTATTAAGACTTGTTCCTTAATAATTTTGTTCATATCTTGATAAATCAGATTGTTTCCTTAATTTAGATATCCACATTCAAGACTGGTTTGTATCCTCAAATTAAGGATTCCCTTTCTTATTTAGGTTTTTCCTACTTAGGTATGAACTAGGAATAGGTAAGAAAACCCTTTCCATATAGGATTAGGATATTATGATGCCTATTTAAAGGGTCATCTAATGTATTATGAGATCATCATCACTATCAATAAAAATTGAGTTATTTTCCAGCAAGCTTTGCTTGTTCTTTTATGTTCTTGGTTGAATACGAATCTGACTTATCAAGGGAGTGATCAACCTTTGTGGTGTCTTAAGATTTGGTTTTTAAGGATTTACCTTCCTTAAGGTTCTAATCTGATTGGTCAACTTGTTTTCTAGGATTATGGGCATGCATAACAAATGGATCAAGAGTTCCTAGGGCAAGTCGCCTAGTAGATTCATATCATTTGATATCAGAGCCCCAAGTTTGTAGAAATAAGGTTTCTATCCTTTCATTATCATTGATTGGTGTTTGTTTCCTTTGTCCTTTGTTGGAGTCCTTGTAATTTACAATTTTAGTTCATTCTTTCACCTAAGTTCAGTTTTATATTCATTGAAAGTCTTTTTCTAAATCTCATATTGTTCTTTTCACTTTGAATTAGTTTCGTCCCAAAGAAAAGAAGAAGAAAACCATTTTTTTAGAAAAACAAAACAAACAAAAAAGGAAAAAAAAGACATTATGAACTGATTTATGTATCTCACATCTAATTGAGTTATTTATTAGGATTGCAATCTAATTCATTTTTGAAATCAAAGAATCATATTCTAAGATAATTATTCATAAGATATTTTCTTTCCTTTTCTAAGTTTGGTTAATTGATTCCAGATCATTTGTCTAATTCTTGAATAATTTCGTGCTCCTCTCTTTATTAGACAATTCATGCATAATAGATCAGTTACAAGTTGTTCACTTCTCTTTCTGCATTCTAATACATTCTTTTGCATGTCTTTTGCTTCATCTTGAAGTTATCTTGTTTCCTTGACTCCTTAATTATTATTTTCTTTATGTTTATTATTTATCTCAGCTAAGTTTTTAAAGTTCTTATTCTTAAGATTTACCTTCATCTAACAAATTACTTCTTTTGATTTGTTAGTCTTTTTAAGAATATAAAAAGCAGGGCTGGCTTAAGTGGAAAAAAAAGAGAAGAGTGGTGAGATCAACATCGTGAAAAACCAAAAGTAGAGTGAAACATGAGTGGAACTTACATTATTTTGATTGTAAACACATGAGTGAGTGTGTGAGGATCCTATTCTGTTTTGATACTAACTTTTCTTGTAGGTTATAAACATAAGTAATGAAGGAGAAAATTACGAAATTGACGTGAAACTGTTCATAAAGGTTGTCAATGAACAATTTAAGAAGTTGAACACCAAGTTGGATGATTTGCAATCTTCATTAACTTCTAAATCCATTATAAGGCATATGCTCAAGAGGAAGAGGAAAACGAATCAAAGTATGAAGATTCCAACTCTAGAAGAGGCAAGAAAGATGTTTCCAAAAGGGATAACAATTTAGGCAACATAAAGATGACGATTATGGCCTTTCAAAAAAAGAATGATCCCGAGCTCTATTTGGAGTGGAAGAAAGGTTGAGCATGTATTGACTGCCATAACTATTCTAAGGAGAAGAAAGTGAAACTTACAGCTGTTGAATTAATAGATTATGCAAGCATTTGGTGGGACCAATTAGTGATAAACAAAAGGAGGAATAGTGAGAAACCAATTCAGTCATAGGAAGAAATGAAGATGGTAATGCACAAGAGATTTATATCTAGCCATTGTATAGAGAATTGCATAGAAAGTTGCAAGGGCTAGTTCAAGGATCCAAGAGTGTAGAAGACTACTACAAAAGGATAGAGGTGGTCATTATTAGAGAAAACAGACAGGAGGATCAAGAGGAAACAATGGTGAGATTCATAGGTGCTTTAAACAAAGAGATTTCTAATGTGGTAGACTACAACACTATGTGGAGATGGAGGAATTGCTACATAATGCCATTAAGATTAAGAAACAACAAAAATAAAGAAAATCATGTTCAACTTCTCACTTCTCTTGGAAATCAATTTGGAAAGACGAAGACATCAACTCGACCCTGAAATCGAAAGGAGATATAAAGCCAAAGGATTCAATTGTTGCTTCTAAAGGTAAAACTGAAACTAAATCTTCTCCTAAATCTCATGATATTAAGTGCTTTAGGTGTCAAGGGCTTGGACATATTGCTTCTCAATGTCCAAACAAAAGGGCTATGATTGTGTTGGAGAATGGTGATGTAGAAAGTGTTGGTTTAAGTGATGATGAGCTGCCACCATTCTATGGTTGTTCTAATGTTGACTTTTAAGAACCCGTGCGTGGAGATATGCTGGTCATAAGGCATGCACTAAATATTCAGTCCAAGGATGAAAATGAAGGGGAGAAACATGAGCACATTTTCCATGCTTGATGCCATATTAAAAACAAAGTTTGTTACATGATTATTGATAGTGGCAGCTGTACTAACGTTGCTAGTACTTTATTAGTAGATAAGCTAAAATTGGATACCTTCAAGCATCCTAAACCATATAAGTTGGAATGGCGGAATAAATGTGGAGAAATTAAGGTTGTCAAGCAAGTTTTAGTGTCTTTTCTAATTAGAAAATATAGAAATGAAGTTCTTTGCCATGTGGCATCAATGCATGCTTGACACATTTTATTAGGCTGTCCATGGCAATTTGATAGGATGTTAGACATGATGGGTACAACAACTATTACTCTTTTGTACTTAATAACCTAACCATTGTATTAAACTAACCATTGTATTAGGCCCTCTTAAACCTTTGCAGGCTCATGAGGATTAAATTAGGATAGCAAGTGAGTAAAAATGAGAGGAAATTAGGTTAGTGAGCAAGATGAAAGGAAAAAGAAAGAAAATCAGCAAATGAGAGAAAAGAAAAAGAATGAAGCTGATAGGAAAAATCAAGAGAGGTGTTGAAGAAAGAGAGAAGAGCAAGAAATTAAATGTAATTGATGGAAAAAGTGAGGTTAAGAGTGCTATGTTCGCAAGGCAACCACTACTTGTACTTATGTACAAGGATATTTATTTTTCTACTAATGACCTTAACCCTACTTTGCCTAGCGTGGTTGTTTCTTTGTTACAAGAGTTTGAGGACCTTTATTTAGAAGAGGCATTGAACATCAAATAGATTTCATACCCAGGGCTACTATTCCTAAATGACTGATGTTGATTTTTAGATCATAACTCAAACAAGAAATCTCATCATTTCATAAGCATACAAGATCCTACGCACGTCACTAAGAAGGGTATGATGTTATACTAACTTGAAACGCAGCAAAATAACTCCTTTTATGCTTAATGTTTTGCTTCCCTTATGGAGATCTACTATTGCTTCTCCTTCTTTTCCAACTCGTTGTGGTTAGAATGGATAGAGTAGACCGATCTCGTCACAACGCACTAAGGTTAGAAGAGTTACTAACTTATGAAAAAAGCAATCCTTATGGTTCACCCACAATGCTCTTAATATGCTTAACAACTATTTTATAAGAGAGTGCTTCAACGCATGACGACTTAAAAGAAGGGAGGGTTTTTAACTCAAAGATGGGGAGAAGAGTGTAGCATTCTGTCAAAGAAAAACTCTCTCAAAGTAACTACGAAATTCCCTTTTATAGGCACCAAAAGGTGCCCTTAAAGAGTCATAACTCTTCTAAAAGTTATGTCTCTTAGCGAAACATCATGACTCTTGACCAAGGGACACATCCTTTGGAAAAGAGTCATGTATCTTCACTTAAAGTCATTATGGTACACTCATGACCACTCATTCTTGTTATTGTACATGGACCCCTTTTTGCCCAAATAGTCACAACCATTGGCCGAAACAACACATCATTTCATCCACAGCAGACATACCTTGGTGAAAGGGTATCATGTATGTTCATTCTAAGGCAAAGTACATGGTGAATCTTCCCCATTGGCCGAATTGAACCTCTTGGCCAAATTCATCCTTTCTTGGCTGAATTCATGTAACCATGCGGAGACAATGAACTTGCACTCTAAGTGCATGCATGGAAAGATGCATTATGGCGTGCTACAGCTCATGGTACACCCTAGTGTCCATTGTGCACTCAAGCAAGCTAGATTTCTTCATCTAGCAAAAAACATTTCGCCCATTAAGCTTTGGGTTTCAACTCCAACTCATGCTCCTTAATTAGCTCTTCTAGCTTAAGTAGTTTGAACACATTTATAACTAGCTTCAATTCCCAAAAACAAAAAATGAGCGGAGGTGATCTCAATTGAGTCCAATTGAGCTTATCTCCAACTTTCTAGCTATTAACTAGTTTTAATGAGCTCCCATGAGCTCACCTTAAGCTAGCTTTAGACACTTGAGCTAAGTGAAATTCATGTCAAGCCACTTATAGCTTACATGAGCTTCACTAAGCTCCCTTGAGCTAAGGGTTAACTCCTTACATGAAACCTAAGCACTTTTAAGTACATCTTGGTGCGTCAAATGGAATTTGTAGCACTTAAGCTATAAAATTCCAATAAGATACCAGTCACACAAAGACATATTTGAAAAAAATATGCTCCCACTCAAACAGAACATACTCAACAAGTGAACATACAAAGCCGAAATAAATAATAGTTGAAGCACATAATTTTGAGTTGTGGGTACGACGTTAGGCATGTAAATAAAATCTTTTTACATTGTGGTTGTTAGACCCACAATGAAAGATTGTCACTCTCCTCACGTTTGAACAAATCAAACTTGAGCAAATCAAGTTATGCCTCTCAAACCCCAAGACATTTTGATACACATGTTTAATCACATGAAGTCTCCTTTGTGAGTTTTAACTCATAAAAGTCATGAATGTATTAAACCCCAAGTGAACTTGGTTTCTTTCTCACATCACACTCAATCTTTCATATTGTACAAAATAATATGTGGCACCAAGATTGAATAATGTGATTGTGGATCATTTAAAGTGAGAAACATATGCTATCATAGTTATGCAACTCATGTAATTATACTTATGCAGGTAACTTATGCATTCATGTCTTTCTTTTAGCTTCGAACTGCTAGAAAATTTAAGAAAACACGATCATCTAAAAGGAGGATACTCTAGTCCCATTTTTCCTGAGACCTTCGATAACTAATTAAGAAGACCTTAATAATCCTCAATTTCCTAATAGCAAGCCATAGTCACTAAGGGGTTTGAATGAAGAATCTTACACATAAGCAAGACAAGAGACAACTTGCTTATTTTCTTCGGTTGGTCGATTTCATGGTTAACTATGGAACACATCCCTTTGATGTTCCCTAAACACATCCTTAAATGTTTTATAACTCCACTCCCACTTGGATGGGTGTGTCAATTCTCCCTCTTAAAACATTTAGATGTGTGACTCCTATTATTCTCAATAATAGGAGGACATGTCAAACAACCATGAAATACTCCTTATTCTCATTCTTGAGAGTGAAATCATAGGATAGTATGTATGAGTGGACATACCAACTTGATGAACTTGATCACCTTATCTTGATGCATGCATAATCAAGACGACCATAAGAATAAAGTTGTCATGTGTTAGTTCATGATTCCCATTTAAATGTATGACACACAAGTCACATATCCCTTTTAAGAGATAGCATACATTTAAGACTTTAGCAATCTAATTATTGATCTTATGCAAAGATGCAAGGGCAGATAGCTCGCGTGATACCAACCTCAGTCTATGATTGACATGTACATTTTTTTATTGTGGTTTCAATGTGAAATGCACCAATAATTGATAAACAACTTTTCATTTGTCAAACGTCTTATGTGTGTGACACAAGAAGGAGAAAATTACACCAACATTTCATAATCTATGAAGACCCATTACCTTTACATTTTTAGCAAAATGAAATGGTGGCAATGGCTTAGTCATAGGGTCAGCCACCCTTAGGTTCGTAGTTATGTACTTTAACTTAATTTCTTCCTCTTTTATTGCATCTCTAACAAAAATGATACTTCATGCTAATGTGCTTAGTCTTTCCATGATACTTAGGGTCTTTAGTGTAAGTCAATGCTGTCATACTATCGTAATAGGTAGTTATGGGCCTTCCAAAGGCACAATTGACCCTAAGTGCTAAAAAAAATTTCAAGCCAGAAGGCCTCTTGCACATCGAGGTAGTGGCAACAAATTCAACCTCCATTGTTGACAATGTTGTGCAAGTTTGTTTTTTACTACTCCAAGAAATAGCCTCATTATTTAGCATGAAGACATAGTCAGATGTAGATTTGCACAAATCATGAGCACCACCCCAATAGCATTAGTGTAGCCATATAAACCAAGATTCTCTCCTTGGTGGCAAAGTCAATAGTCCTTTGTACCCTTGAGATACCTAAGGACCTTTGTCACACACTTCCAATGCCTGATTATAGGGTTAGAAGAATATTTTGCCAGTAGACATACAACTTGGCTAATGTCAGGTCGTGTACGCAACATGGCATACATTAGACTTCCAATGGCACTTAGGTATGGGAAATCTTTCATTTCCTCCTTTTCATGAGTACTATAAGGATGCAAATCTTGACTAAGCTTGCAACCATATGCAAGTGGTGTACTCATTATTTTTGAGTTTGTCAAGTTGAACCTTGCAAGAATCTTATCAATATAAGGTTCTTGAGACAAGGACAACAACTTAGCTTTCCTATCTCTTAGGACCTTAACACCAAGGATATAGGCAGCTTCTCCCATATCCTTCATGTCGAAGGTGGAAGACAATCATACTTTCATGGTTTTCAACAAACTCAATCCCGTTACTTGCTATCAATATGTCATCCACATATAAAGTTGTAATGGCAAATTTGGACCTAGAAGTGTACACATAAATACAATGGTCTTCATGCTTCATCACAAAACCAAAGTTCGTGATTGCATCATAAAACTTCAAGTACCACTGTTTTGAAGCTTGCTTAAGATTATATATAGACTTCTTAAGTCTACATACTTTGTGCTCTTAACTGTTTTCAACAAACCCCTCAGGTTGTTGCATGAAAATCTCCTCTCTCAAATCACCATTGAGAAAGATGGTCTTTACATCCATTTGATGCAATTCCAAGTCCAAATAAGCCACAATAGCAAGTAATAATCTGATGGAATTGAATTTCACAATAGGCGAGAAGATATCCTTAAAATCTATACCCTCCTTCTATGTGAATCCCTTGGCCACCAATCGGGCCTTGTACTTTTCAATATTACCATCAGAATTTAATTTTATCTTGAGAACCCACTTGTTCCCAATAGCCCTTCGACTAGGAGGTAATTCAGCTAAGTCCCAAACCTCATTGAGATGCATCAAATTCATCTCATCTTACATTTCCATTAGCCACTTCTCTTTGTGAACACCTTCAAGAGCTTCTTGCACATTACTTTGTTCATGAATCTCAGATGACACTAAGTTTGCCTAACTTCCCTCCAAAATCCACCATTCTTTTGATGGTCCAAATTGCCTATTTGAACATCTCAAATTAGGCATGGGAGGAGGCTAATCATGATCTTGCCCTATAGCCTGATCATGTGGTTCTTAAACTCCCTCTTGAACTTGTTCATCAAGAACTTCTTCTTGTTATTCATAATAAGTGGCAATGTAGGAGGCACTTAAACAGCCTCTTGTTGAGGAAGTTCCACCACAGAAGGTGTAGTCATTGGTGCTTCCCAAACACTAGACTAACCTTGCACAAAGGTCTCAACCAATGCATTTAAATCACAATATTCACCAACTTTAGGGAACTCATCCTCAATATAGTTGGCATTTTTTGATTCGAAGACATTTCCATTCTTGTGACTTATGTCCAAGAATAAATACCCCTTAGAATGCTCAGAATAACTAAGGGAAGCACACTTCCTCTAGAGCCTAATTTCCTAAGAGGGTGATCTGTAGCATGTACATAAGCTGCACATCCTTAAGGACGAAGATAGCTTAAGTTAGGGGTTTTCTTTGACCATAACTCGTATGATGTAGAATCAACAGACATAGAGGGTACACTATTCAAAATATGTGTTGCACTAAGCAATGCATCGCCCCAATAGGCAATATCTAAGTTGGACTTAGCCATCATTGATTGCACCATATGCACAAGAGTCCTATTCTTCGTTTCGACTACTCCATTTTGTTGTGGAGTCCAAAGAAGTGTGCAATGCCCTTTTTGTAACATCCTGTTCTCATATTAAGGGTTAGGACCCAAAATTTCAGTACATATGAGCTCAAAGAGAGATTAAGGAAA
>JANQAP020706487.1:0-13025 GCA_026874005.2 Erythroxylum coriaceum | reverse complement strand
TCAAGTAGAAGCACAAAGATAATGACCTTAACAAAGAAAATGAATAGATGAAACAAATCTAGAAGCAAAATATTGTAAGGACGAAAAATAAATCAAAGTGCCAATACACGGATGAAGTACCGTAGGCAATAATTCTTGTGTCAATTGAACAATTATGAGTGCAACAATTGTTCAAATCAATGTAGAGAAGCAAAGATAGGTACCAAAATAAGAAATAAACCAAAAACAAAAAAATTAATATGACAAACTCACCAAACCCGAGACCAAATTATTATTATTATTATTTATTTTATTTTTTATCCCAATCTACCAAAATTCCAAAAATTGAACAAAAGATTCAAAGAAAACGTTTCTTGATAGGTTCTTGAATGAAAGAAAGATAATATAGATGAATCTTGAATTGATAAGAACAAATCTTGAATGAAAGATCAAACAAAGATTCAAAGAACCACAATCTTGGATGTTTCTTGATCAATCTTGAAATTTATTTTCTTTTCTTTCTAATGTTTTTTTTAATTTTAATTGATGATCAAGAAAACAAAGAATCAATTAAAGAAACAAGAACATAAAGAACCAACAATGGCAAATTCGTTCCAAGCAATTAAACCCTAATGTCGTTCCAAGCAATTAAACCCTAATTTTATTTTTTCTAAGGAATCAACAAAGAAAACAATGAAAGATACATACGAGTTCAATAGAATTAAGCCAAAGCTCTGATACCAACTGATACGGAAACCCCAAGAAAATAAGGTTCTTGAAACCCACTAATCCTATTAAATCAAGTCCCCAATCTTTCTATTCCAAAAACATGCTAGTTCAAACACCAATTATATGAAATTGAGAATAGAAGAATTGAACACATCACAAGCAATTACCTTAATAAGTGATGCAATCCTTGAAGTAACAACAAGAAGAACACGCCTTTCTTGAAGAGAATATCTCTGAATTTCATTAATCAACTAATCCAAAGTTTACAAGGATAAAATAAGATATTATACCCTTGCTCACGTCCTAGCCCTAAAAGGAATAGGTTACAAACCCATTTAATGCTAAAAACAAGCCTAATCTTAACTAGTTTAGGAGTTATAGCCCAATAATGCAATCTGATCCTAATCCACTTAGGATTGGGCTAAACTAACTTAAATAAGACCAAAATAACTTAAATAAACCTAAGGGGAGGGAATGGGCCAAATGGATGTGTAAAATAAATAACAAGCCCAATGTATTAAATTAAGCCCATAAGAATAATTGAACTTGTCTTGAAATTTGGCTAAGTATTAGCCAATCCACGTGCTCTCTCCAGAAGAATCACAAGCTTGACTACTCCACTTGAATTCTCCATGGATGGTTTGGTCTTGTCATCAAGGTGAGATGTAATGTGACTTTGAACAAATCCTTGAAGTGCTTGTTTAAGCCTTGCTGCACGTTGCCTTGTAATAGGTCCGCTTGGCAAAGTAAGCTTGTCATGGCGTGTGGCACCTTGATCTCCATTGATGCTATGGCTTCTTGTATCAATATGTATACACTACGTAGATCTAACCATAGAGGCTATGTACAAATATGGATATTGGTAATTCATTATGTGCGCAAGTGTAGTGTTTAGACACTTATAAGACTATGGCAGTGACATTTACCATCATAAACACTAATCCTGGATACACCATATTTCACACTGTGTTAAATACCCATAGGGAGTACATTATTTTAATACGACACTAGTTTGTGGTTACTAGTGCATTATATTATAAACCTTCATTGTATAGATGTTATGACCATGTAGGTAAGAGTGGATACCACAATTATGGATGGTGCATCCATAATTGTAGGGTTATGTACATGACATAACCCTACATTGGACCTAACATATTGTAATGGGATTAGGTATATGGAATGGGTAACCATACAATAACAAACTAATAGGTACCACTTATAATATGTGATACATTATATAGCCTCACTAATGGATATACTGTGGGGCTATGAAACACAAGCATATACACTATACAATCATCATATGCATACATGGATATCCAAAGTATGGTATGACCATACTTGATGCCTGCCCATTATTATCTATTTATAATAATGTAGGCCATATTTAACTTATAGTACATCCCTACCACTAGTTAATATGGTTATTACTAGAATCCCAATAGTATGTCTAACAAAGATATATAGGTATACTTATGTCATCCCAATTCTTTAGTATAACATAATGATATCCCTATAGTTAACACTTGCCATGTAGTGTGGCTTATAATAGTTATGTATATTGTAGGGGATTAAGAACATGTATACAGGAGGTAATATGGATATGTCTCACATTACAATGCTAATTAGCCAGTTGGATAGATATAGTGACCATGACACATGTAACACCCCCAATAGGTTGGTAATTGTAATTACCAATGAATGCATCTATACCATACGTTAAATACCTATGTGGACTGTACTAAATTATGCAAGAGTACATAATTTACCTATAGTGCATTGTACACATATCTTGTATGTGTTAATTGAAAGTTAGATTGGTATATGAGGGTATACACTTACAATCAAATGGACTGATAGGCTCACATTAAGTCTGTCAGTCCACTTTATTGTACCCATGCAATGTGATAACCCGCACTAAATGGAGGTTACATGGTTACTCGATGCATGTACTTCTATGGGTACATAATAGTATAAGGACATCATTATACTATTATAGTTATATCCACTATATCATGGTATCTATGGATATGACATATAGTACATCCACTATGAGTATCCAAATAGTATCACCAGGAATCTACACAGATATATGTATGGTACATGTAGAACCTACATAGTACATATGATATGTTTTATGGTATGGTATCAAGGAATTTATCATGCACACCAAGGTGCATATACTAACAAGGAATGGATATCTGACTATGTATACATATATAGTGGTATATGACCATAGTTATCATCATTTCCCGCACGATATATATATATACATTAATTATAGTACAACCAAACTCACATTACCAATTGGGAGGAGAATCCATAATATGTGTAGACCACGTACTGCATGGAATGGTATCATATACTATGCGGTTATAAAGGATGATACTGGTATATATATATATATAGACATAGATGTAATTTTACTAGTATAAGTATTAAAGCTATACTTTAATAAGTATCCTATAATATGAACAGTGTATATAGACTGTACATACATGTACCTCAGTATGACATCATCAAGGTAAATTACAACATAGGGATATATGTTGTTATACCTGACTATTGTACCTCTATGCATTTGCCATAACCTTTGAACTGTATATGCTACTATAAGGATAGCATACTAAGTATATACATAACAACATTATACCTGGTATAATGTCCCTAAATGACATCCAATGATGGTTATAAGAAACCCAAGAGCCACATAGTGCCACTTGTATAGTTGCAGATGACACCTATTACCTAAAGTAGCATGCCCTATATTGTATATACCTATTACCTTACACTGTAACCAGTATCCCCACCAGTATTACCTTTTAGGTATATACTCTTGCATATACCTGCATATGCTTTATGTCCTATTATCTTAGAATTGTCAGTCACCATGCAGTAGTAATAACCATACTATAGGAGTGAGACTAAGGTATACAGGCATAATTCATACCATACTATGTAAGATAAGGCATATAATCTTACAATACAGAGGGGCTATACCAAAGGAACCTCCCACATCCATATAGTGTAACTATATATGTGCACATTAATAGACGAATGATGTGACACCTTAGTTATGGGAGTGAAAGTACCCTAGTATCATGATGGTAGAATATCATGGCCACAGGATATAATACCTAGTAACATATCCTGAAGTCCTTAATTAGTACCTATTACACCTTGTCTGTACTATAGTTACCATACCTACTGGGCTATATATATAGGTTGGATACATATAGGGCCCAGTGAGCACTAAATGGCTAGGTGACTGATAGCGTACCCTTAGACCTATAGTATCTAAATGTATGATAGGTTATACCAACCTATATATGGTAATACATGGTATAACTGATAGTGGGTACACATCCAGTATCAAATCTATACAAGTCTCACATCCTATACAGGTATCACCCATATATACCCTAACACACATTGAAATCATGTCCATGGGACACATATACATACCATATACTATTTGGTATATGGAATACGGTATAGAGTAGTTTGATATACTTATGCATGTATATTAGTGGCCATATATGTCTCCTACATTGGGTATCCATATAAGTATATATTTATATTTGGATGTCTATCTTAAGCAAAAACCAATATGCCATATACCAAACATATATGGCATATTGGTTACATATTACCACTCATGGTGTAACTAATTCCTTGGTACAATATATAGTATACAGGTGCCTATAAGTATAATTATGAGTATTACTATATGAGTTCCCCTAGGAGTTAGTTACATTTATAGCTTGGTACCATGCTCTAATTATACCAACCATGAGTGGCTTACCAGATATTGTTTATAATATCATACTTACTAGTCCCATGGCTATTCTAAAGGTATATACTATCATGTGGGAGCATGGGTATCATCCGTTGCATTAACTAGACAATAACTTAATCGTATAATAGGTATCATCCTACTATACCATTAAGTAATTAAGTCTACCAAGTATAGTCCAGGCATGATGACATGATACTGAGTACACCAAAGGAACTTGGTATGTGGTGTACTCAATATGATAACACCCTCATTACCAGCACACTTGTCATAAAACACTATTAACACATGTCATGGTATTATATATCAATTGTTAGGGTTCACAAAATATAATGTCCACAAATTTACATGTTATACCCACTACAAGTGTTATACTATACATGGTAAGTAGTGGTACACACCAAGTCTGACATACATTCCAATTATAACATCATGTACTAAATTAGGTCACTGTAAAGAGTGCACAATGGGTACATATGTACTTTGTTTAAGCATTCAAGTCATAATATGCATACAAAGGCCTCCATTGATAAGGTAATCCATGATTTTGACCATGATACCCTGTGTTACAATGACCATGCATGACTGAGGCATGAACATTACTCTAGTTTCATGTACTTGTAGTGTATGGATGATAAGTAAGTATTATATAATATCATACTTACCAGTCCACATGAAAACTAACCCATGGGCTCATACCACTATATAAACATACCCATTGTAACCAATTATAAAGATAACTTTAGGCATAATCATACTAACAGGTATGCACCACGTCATAGATCCCCATGGCGTGCTCTTGTGTATGCCATATCAGTGGCAGAAACATTGGATAGTCTATGCTATGATATATAGCCAGATATATCACTTATAGTCATATTGGAGGCTACTACCTGGTCCTATATAGTTAACAATTTTGTGTATCCTATGACTGATATTATGCAATCTACCATAATACCTGGACATATGTTACTCTTGTGTACGCCATATCAGTGGCAAAAACATTGGATAGTCTAAGCTATGTTATATAATCAGATACATTACTTATAGTGGTATTGGAGGTTATTACCCAGTCCTATATAGTTAACAATTTTGTGTATCCTAGACTGATATTATGCAATCTACCATAATACCTGAACATATATTATAAATCCATGGGCTTATAATAGTTAACTACCTATTATATATAGGACATTATGTGTCATGAAATGGGTACACAATGATGTAACTAGTTCCTTGGTACAATATATTAGATATACCACGTAAACTATATGGAATTAGCCAACCCATAGTTATGGCTGATGTACACTTCTCAACTATGTTACAGCTACATAACAAAGATTGTATAATGGTATAACTTAGATATGTTTTGTATACATATGTATGAGGGGTTTGGTATACATCTTACTAGCGAGATGTTATTGTACTGGTAAATGTATGATGTGTATGATAATATAACATATTGGTTGAAGCTACCCTCTGGTGTGTCTTTTACTATCCCATCTCGCCCATCAATGTGTGTACCTAGGATATACCCTGACTATAAGGAGATATATATACACTCAATCCTAATGCCAATCTTATGTATTTATACACATATATTAGACATAAATGATATCACTTATTGTACATAATATGTATACACCATGCATTAGATATTGTATTAACACATGTATTGCAAAGGCTAGGTATGAGTATGGCCCAATAACTTGGGGTATAATGAATACATGTACCCCGGTATTATGGAGGTTGCAGTGTATTTAACCCATAGATGGTTAAAGTTAAACCAATAACATAGTGGCTTAGCTTGACCTTAATGGTTTAGGTTATGCATTATATAACTATTACTAGACATTTATATATATGTGCAACTCCGATATATATGTGCACTAATTATATGAGTACATATACATAAGATATAACAATATTGGGCTAAATAATATTGCTAGGGTTATAACTTTAATTAATAGGTACCTTAATATGTACCTACTTATATGCATAAATGGTATTTGAAGTATGGCTATCTAATGGTTACTGTATATAATTATACATGAGCCATCACCCAACTTGTAGCACATTGTTACCTTCCAAACCTTACATGCATTAATTATGTGTTAGTTAACACAACATATACCAGATAATATAAAATGCATACATTTATAGTTGTAATCACCATTCTTAGACAAAGAATGATTCTAGGTTTGCATGGTTTATATGGAAGGTTATATGTGTGTAATCCACATGCATATCCATGGATACCCATTACTATACGTAGATCTAACCCTTATATATTCGAAGGTCTTTGTTAAATTCCAACTAGTACATACAATTGGAATTTAACAGCATTATACATATATGCATATATACCTCAATACCACTTACAATATGAATGTCAACCTGTAGTAATACATCAAAATAGGCTATGGACATACACTCTCCTAGTCCACACACATAATAAGGTACCTGTATATGTTAAATGGGTATATATGTTGAGTGCTATATACCATATGACTAATCCATCATACCCATCATATAATACACATAGTATGTCACCCACATTTATACATACTAGTACCATCTACATTATAGAATACCATAGGAAGTACCTGTGTACATATGCATAAATATGTACATAGGTACTTCCTATGGTATTGTGCTACAATAAATACGGGTATGATGGTTTAGTAATACCATGCTAAGGTAGTGTGTACTTGTAGGATCATAATGACAGACATGCTCTAATATACCTTAATGGTTTATTATTATGGTAGCTATGCACATGGTACCCCAATAATCAGTCATGGTATAAGTCATCTGTTTCATGAGTATAAAGTGGTATGAAGGTTAAATGTATAATCCATTGTATATAGGATCCAGGTGCCCAAGTATACATACCATGCTCGTATGTACTTGGCTAATATTATGTAAACTATCTCATAGGACATAGTTTATAAATTAATATATACATATGGGCATGGTATGTATACCTGGGCATATACCACAGTAAAAATAACATACCACAGTGCATTACACCCATGTGACATCATACTAGTTATTGGTGTACCAACATACTATTGCATATTACAGATAGTATTTGAAATGGTATGCAAAAGGTTGGATGTATGTGTTATACCATTCATAGCATACATGTGACCCATATCCAAATCTACATAAACTGTGCAAGTAGGGCATATATATGTAACACCATATACTATCATACTTAGTATACAGTGGTTAGTATACTTGTGGTATGTACATAGTCAGAATTGTGGAGCACTGCCATAAATACTTGGTATTACTATAAATATACACTTATTAAATGCAATGTTAATTACATACCATTGGCAAGAACCTACCAAGTTAGTTCTTATTTATATAAATGGTACCATTAATTATACATAATACCAGATTACAATTATACTGGTGTCTTATAAATACCTACCAACCCTACTAGTTGAGTGCATTGAGGATATGCACTAGTATAGGTCAATGGTGGGTTGTACATATTCCTACACATAACTCTTATTAAAGAGGTTGTATGTCAATGGACACATGCATACACTACATTAAACACTCACCATTGGAGTTTGGTATACAACCACCTAGTGGATGGCAAGTGCTAACTATAGGGATGGGATGTTGCCTTATGCATATCATACATGCCATTGGGAAAAATTAAATATCAGTATGTCTAAATATACTCAATAGTATACATCCAATTAGTTATGAAGAATGTGCTTGATGATAATAGTTATATGGATACTAATTTTCATATCTGGTATTATATAATGTTTGATACAGAAATTTACAAATGGACATATAACTATTATATTATCATACACATCACTTTATACCAATAGACATCTATATGACTTGTAATCGCCTATATACTGGACAGATATTATAAACTCTATATATTATCATACATTCTATGCACTAAAATTTGTATGTTCACTTAAAGTCATACATCACACGACGTCCTATGCTTATACACTGTATGTAGCACCATACATTGCATGGGATACCACTATAGGCACCATATGATACATCTTGTCTAATGTAGATATAGTACCTATATCGTTAGATAGTACTAATGTGGTTACCACAATTACTTATTAATACTATATACATGGCATGTACACTAAGGTATGCCATACTATTGATAATGGGCCAACATTACCATAACGTATACTAATATCATAATATATGTTATGGCAATGTTGGCCCATTATATATGTATACTACTACATATGATAGTATACCCATTGGATATGGATACTACTATATAATACCGTAATATGTTTAGTATCATGTATATGGAGTAAATATGGACATGGTACTCAAACCCATTCTTTCATACATAGGTATGACTTGTAATAATTTTGTAGGCTATATAGATATAGTGTCCATACATGATCACTATATCTATTTAGCCTACATAATTATGGGCTTATCAATACTAGTAGTAAATATATCTACATGTTTAAGATAGGAGTGGTATCATGGGAGCCTTTTGATGACATATCATGGGTGCATGGTAAGGATGCACAACATACACACACAGGTAAGTGGCTATAATGTATTGAAAAGGTAATCAGGTATGGTTGAGTATATTTCATTATTGTATGTTATTCATCCATTGAGTTTTTGGTGGTTCTACAAAAGATGGGTATATACATCAACACTAACATAGGTAACCCACAATGGTCATACTAAGTATTATATACCAGATGACATATAATACCATCTTTTGTAGAACCACCCAAAACTCAATGGATGAATAGCATACCATGTGTAGCTACTATAGTAACAAGACCATTTAATAACATGCATTTACTAAACAACACTATGTTATTAGATGGGTATACCATTATAGGTATGTATTAGGTCTCTCTTGAGTACATAGTACATGAAATCAAGAGTATATTCGAATTAGGTACTTGGATATACCACATGTATGAACTGTATAGGGGTATATGCCATATAACAGGTACATAACTAATTAATATGGATAAGGTATATTGCCATTATGCACTTAGGACTAATATGGTGCATAATAGTCATGATATGTATCATATATACATTGTAGAAGTATAACCATTTGGTTGTACAATTATATATGTTGTATACATGTATATGATCCATTCAGATCCTTCATTATCTAATTGGATCACACTTTGTGGACTATGTGATCATTCAAGTGTGTGATGGGTGTAAATTTGGTAAGTATTGTATAATATCATACTTACTAGTCCACATGAGTACTACTCTATATGCGTTCCATTTTAACTATGAGACCTATGGGTACAATATGAGATGTATATCACATGGATGTATAGGTACAATCTATACATACATGATTTAATGTCTCAAAATGTATTGGTTATTTATATACCTACATATATGCACACCTAAGGATAGGTTTGCATGGTATGGACCTAAATTGCATATTATACTTAGACTATTCCAACTACAATTGTAATGGTAATACACCTTGACAACCATATAATATTCTATTATAGAATATTTTACCTCAAATATTAGTAAAATGGTAGGTATTGTAAAGTATAATGGTAAGTATACAAGGAAGGTATGACATCAATGATGATATTCTAGTTATATGTCACTCCATACATTATACTGGTATGGTACTTCTAGTAATAGTACCAACTATTTCCATCATGTATACCAAGCATCTGGGTATATAATCATTATCCCATAAATGTTTAATTTGTATTAGTTGTGATATAAGACTAATGATACCATTGATATCAATATACCTTAGCAATTTTGGCTTATATGTACATGCAATACATATAAGGGCGTGGTAATGATTCCAATAAGTAGGGCTATTCATATCATGTATGTCATATGGTAGAGTTTATCTGTCAGTCACACTATAGAGTTATACCATTTTCTAATTGTATTGTATAATTTGTACAACTGTTGTACCTATGTGCTTGTGTATACTATATTGGTGTGTACTTGTCTGATTCCATGTACATGATATTGAGTTACCCAGGATGGTCCATATAAGATGATATGTAATAATGGTGCAAAATTATGATGCTCTTTACACATGGGTCATCCATGAACTAGTAGGTGTAAAATAGAATGTCCATATACATGAATTGCATTATCATACATTTGGATTACCATAGTGAGTGGGCTTGTTCAGTGCATGAATATTACAGTTCCATCAGGTCCACTAGTATTAATGTACCCAAACATGTCTCAATGGGTATAACACCCCATTATGTAAGTGGAACTAGGTGAAAGTTATGACTACTAAATATAAAAGCATGGATTATGTATGCATGTTATCAATAGTATTGATAACATTCTGTCATTAAGCATGGATTATACTTAATCCATGCTTAAAATTAAGTTGTTACCTTAATGATTGTACATATGGCATGTGCTCCTTATAATAACGTCATTTATTACCATATATGATAAGGGGATACAATCAAATGTACACCCATTTAATAAGTGTTATTATATAGGCATAATTATTGTATCCTAATTGTATTTATGGGTGTATGCTTTTATTAATGTGCCTATACCATGCAATTTATGTTGGGATGACCTACTAGTACATCATGACCATGTCATGTTCTTGGTGAATAGACATAGGATGGGTATGGTATTATTGATATAGTATATTGGTACTATATGTAGCTAGCCAAGAAATAACCTTACACAACTTTGCATATTGGACTAACATGTCATAGACATTGTATATGTCCAAGTATAAGTGCAAGCACACCATATCATAGGTAACCTTACACTATGATATCTACCTAGATGTTATATATCCTTATTATATATATGGCATATCTACATAGATGCCATATTAATTTACCTATATGGTTATCACCTAGATCCAACCTATGAATCGGATGCTACCAATCATGACTTCTATATACAAGTGATATTACGTTATTACTATGATGTATAGTATACCACACAACAGATATTTCAAGATTAACCTCTAAATGGTGTATCTATGATATGACATTCAAAAATAATAGTAGTGTTATTGTCATATGTCCTATAACAATAGGAGGCCATAGGGGACTTATGCCTATTTACCCATATTAGTAGGGATGTTGGTGGATGACATTATTTAGGATAGATTACCTAAATAATACCATGATAATCCTTGACATTTTGAGTATAACATCACCTCCTATGTTATGTGATATGACATATATTATGGTCATATCATATAATATATTGTATATAATCCAAACCCAGTTATGGGTTAGGATACCATCAACTTTATATATGTTGGGTACTATACTTATGTTTGGTACAGTACCCAACATGTATAAAGTGGTTTTATATTACCACTTGGAATGGATGTGATTACTTGATGGACAAATATATAAATAGATGTTACTAGATGATACCTAGTCTGGATCCAATAGGGCATGTCATATATGGACACTGCAAAATGTATACTTATCACACTAAATTACCTATTATAATTACCTATGTTGGGTAATATAACATAGGGCAAGATAATACCCTATAATGAATTCTAAGTTAATATATTCGCCCATAAATAGGACGTATATATATCACCTTAACATATGTATACCAAGTGATATGATATCACCATATATTAAATACCCAGGATATCACACTATATAGTAGGTTGCATACCTAATTAGTGTGATACAACCAAGTAGTATGGGACTATGTATATGGGCATGCTATACATATTGGTAGACCATACTGTATATGTTTAAGTATAGTTAAACATATATGGTGTGGTATAGTATAGCATGTCCATAAATGGTGGGGCATTTACACTATCTATGCCCACTACCTTCAGTGGATATGGTATAATACATATCAAGCATATCCACTATTTAGTGGTATAAACAGTTATTATGCAGCTTAGTTTTACAGATGTATAACTACATAAGGGCATATCCATAGTATATAATTACCACATAGTGGTAATTTGCAATGATTATTATCCATTATGCATGACAAGAGTGTATAAGGTACATGGTAATGTATGGTATCTGTAGGTATAGGTATTATACCCATTTAGTATGCCTTAGAGTGCACTCGCGTGCATATACATGCCCATTAGTACCTGGTATATGACATAAATATTGAATGTATGAAGTACAAACCTTCATATAATCCCTCGTCTTTTTATAGTACTGAACTATATGGAATTAGTACATGACAATAAATGCACCCAATGACATACATGATATTCTCATGAATGTACACATAACGTGACTAAGATCGATACATATGTGTAGTAACATATGTATCGTATCATAAAAAACAAGCACAATTGTTTATTAATTAACAATAGTGCTTATTGTTTATGATATCAGTATATGGGAGGTAAAGCACTTAATATAACAACTTGCTGTACCAATAGGTCACATGATAAATTAATACTGTGTTGTGTATAGCCATGATGGGTATCATGTGGGAGGTAAAGCACTTAATATAACAACTTGCCATACCAATAGGTCACATGATA
>JANQAP020705603.1:0-13030 GCA_026874005.2 Erythroxylum coriaceum | reverse complement strand
GAATTCTCGTGTTCAGCAATTGTCTCCATGGATCCAAACGGTAGCGTACAGCCTCATCAGAATCCGGCTGAACCAAACAGAAACCTTAAAGATCTCATCTTTTGTTCTATAACTGTTAAAGGTAACAGAAACATCTCAAACCAACCAACATAATACAGAAAAGACTAAGAAAATCTTAACAAATTAATGAATCAGTTGAAAAAGACCCCTCCTTTGAGGGTCTTCAAGCCTTGGCCAGCTAGATTTCGACGTCGAAGTTGAGCGGTGATCACCTTTACGAGTTATTATAGACAGACACAAACGATTAAGGCCAAGCCAGGTCTAGACAGAACTTGGGGTCCTGCTGCATATCTTCAGATACCTCCAACAGAGACTCGTTGGTGGTGCTTGTGTGAGCTGTAGGCGACTTTTTCTGAATGGTAGAAGAGACGGCTTTGCCAAAAGAAGAAGAGGGTAAGGTCGAGACAAAAGCCAGATTGGTGTTCTGGGGACGCAGAAGTTCTGATAACAAATGCGCAAGAGAAGCCATTTTAGGAAATCAAACGTCTTAGTATGTGTAAAGTACAGATTTTTCAAGGCAAAGAGGAAGGTTTTGTTTAAGATACTTTTATGTGTGTATATATATAGATAGTGTTTGATGAGTACCAGAATCATAACTGAGTAGGGACGGTGGCCGTTGTTTTAGATGCGGTCGAAGATGGTTTATCAATCACTGAGAAACAAGAAAACAGGGAGGGGTTTTCTGTTTTCTTTGTGATCTTTTACCTGGTTTGGTTTGAGGTAATCAGAACCGTAAACAAAACAATGGGCCAATCTATAGAAAGTAGCAGATTGTTTTACGGGTAACTCTTCTTCTTTTTTATTTTTCAATATATTATTAAAATTTATTATTAAATGGATATACACATTCTTTTTCTTAATTATATTATTAAAATGGATATATTATTAAAATATAAAAAAAATTTATTGAAATTTTAATAATGTTTTAATAATAATATAGTAAATTTTAATAAAATATTTTTAAAATAAATAAAATAATAGGAGAATTCAGCTTTTTATTTAAAAAAATTTTAGTAAAGAAACAATCTAAGGTGAGCATAAAGAACTAAAAGTTCAGGCAGGGTTCATCATAAAAAGCACATCAGGCTAGTTATGAATTATATATCAACAGAGATCACTTACATCTGCTGAAACAAACTCAATCATTACCGACTCGCTAAAACACTCGTCAGGAAATTAAAATGAAAAATCCTGGAAAATGAAGGGAACAGAACCGAAAGGCAAAGTGAAAGAGAAGTGTACAAGTAACATAACAAGCTGCTTCCTATGGCTGAAAAGGAAGAGACAAGCGAGCAGAGTGGGAGTGTGCAAGAGGTGGCTTATTTACCATGGCTGTTGGTCTACTACTCACATGCTTAGTTGTGGAATTCACTACCCTTTGTCCTTCTAAACCCCCACATTTCACCGGTTGTGGCCCTACGCTCACCGCCTTCTCACATCGACAGCTCAACAACCCTCCATTAATCATCCCTCCCTTTGTTCTCTTCCCTCCTCCTCCCCCGCCGTTCTTTTCTGCCTCACGCCGGTGCCGGATTGCTGATGTTTCAACGTCTACAGCTGTTTCTGATGCTGTCACTGAGAAGTTTGTTACACTTGCTCTATCGAACCCTTCAGCTGTTGTGACGCTCCAGTCAATACTTGCTTCACTTGGCTCGTAACATTCGGTTGCTGCAACTGATGGTGTCATTGGTTCGTCTAGACTCCTCCTACAGTAGCTTCCTCCATTTGTAACAGTTAATCTCCTTGCATTGAAGTTGGAAGCCTCGTCAAGTGAGTCCCTTCGGTTAATGCTGTACATGGGGTGATTGGACGTGGTTTGTGTGGAGAAGCTCTCGATCTCAAACAAGTCTGAGCTCGCATCACTGGCCATGTCATCGTCGGTGGCACTTATTATCCGTGACGTGGGACTCGCAGGAAATGTGAAACTCTGCCGTCTGTGAAGCTCCGTTGTTGATGTTGGCTTGGTTGAAACAGGATCTTCAGTTGGTCGGAAAACTTCCAACGAATCCCGAGGTGGATCTTCAAGTGAGGGGTTAAAGTGAATAGCATTAGTGGAAGATAAACCGTTCCTGAGCAGTGGAGCTCTGACGAGAGTTGTTGTTTGGGTCAATATAGGAAATGTGAACCCAGTAGTATTACTAGTAACATTACCATCAGTGAAGGGCCTTCCTGTTCCTGGGGCCAATGCTTGATGATTGGAAGAAAAACTACGACCGTGCTCTGCTGAAATTCTAAGAGTAGTAGAAACTGGTTCCCGGTTTTCGAGCCAATGATCTGGGGTGACCAAATTGATGACCCTTTCATTACCACTTTCAACACAGTCTCGACCCCATTTGGATGATGGGACCACAACAGTAGTATCGTAGTTATGGCCATTACCTGCAGGAATCTGTTTCTTGGGATCCAAAGACACTTTGGACATGTGACTTAGACGAGATGGTGTTCTGGGTTCCGATTGTTTGTCCTCTACTTGGACAGATTTCTTACCTGAGCAAGGACATCTTGTCCGAAGAAGCCATTTTGTTGCTGACATTCTTTTCTTGTCATGATCCCCTGGAGAAGGATTTCGCATGGACACTGCAATAGCTCCTGGTGGATTAGACAACAACCCTGTCTGGCTGTTCCAACTAGCCTCCGAGGAAGCCGTTGGAGTGGCGTGAAAGGATCGAGTTCTGTAGTTCCGACCATATCCATCAACTGAAGATGAAGCAGAGGAAAACCTTGGGAATGAAGAATAATCACAGCTCTCAGAAATGCGTCCAAGATTAACATGATGGACATGAACTGGAGATACCCTTTTGATTGATCTGGGGTCACCAGCACTACCACTTTCGTTGAAGTACTTCTGCGCATCAAAGATGCTTATCTCTGAATCATCAGCTTGGTTGTTGGGCTCTTCAGGTTTGAGATAAGCAGAGAAAGATGCGTCTCTGACAGTAGTCTTCTTTGGAAAGGGGATGTAAATAGGGGAAGGTTCAACTCTGTCAAACAAGATCGGCTTCTGATGAGATAACCCTCCGGCTAGAGATTTCATTTTCATCACTGTCGATCTTTCCATCTCTTTTTTGTGTATATGTTGAGAGGATTGAGAAAGAAGCATATGAGTTGCGTGATTCTGAAATCCCTCGAGTAGATGTATATATGTAGAACAGTTTTGTCCTAAAATCCATGAATGCTCATGATAGCTGTAAAAAGTTACGAGCTTAGTTGAGGAATTTGACTGTCGTAAGCTTTTCCTTCTAACATGATTGGCTTGGTTTTAGGACAAAAGGCCAACCTATCGATCACCAACCAGGGGCATAAAATGTCCAGAAACAAAAAGCATGTCATGTTAGTACGAAAGTATTGGTCTACCCTACATGCACAAGTTCCCAGATCAATCAACAAACTTTCGAGATGGGTATGGCCACAAGGTGAAGGAGGGCCTTTCTAATTCTACAACTTACAAGAATGTGCTCGCTGCTCAATCAAAACCTTCTTCCACGCACGGACCCCAGTTGTATCCACGTTCACATTCCTATCCTACTGTTTTCTATTGTCACTTCCGATGTTGCCTCAGCGACAACGAAATCGCCACCAAGTGATAGAGTGGCCACATGATCCAGGCCAAATCAATCAGGTCTATTTCATATAGAGTTATTCCAGTTTTGGAGTCTAAGGAGGATAGGCATAGGCATATCCATTGGTGTAAAGAAGTTACAGAAGTTGATCAATAAACACCACGACTCTGTAAAGAATTCTGTAGATAGATTGCTAGTACAGTGTGTCAGGATTGGTGAATCTAAAGCTAAAATGTTACTACAAGAAAGTAGGTTAATTCCTTTAACATGAAAGGGTAGAAACAGAACTTATCTTACTTTTCACTTTCGACAAAAAGAATACAATAAGCTTCTTAATATACTGGAAAGAGAGAAAGTGAAACTCTTTAGCTGAAAGCATGGGTTTACAATTCATGCGTTAAAATGACGAATAAAGCAACATCAAAAAGGAAATGGCAAATAACAATGATTTATAATTTAATGTTTTAAAGTTTCAAGTTAAAATACTAATTTTCTTATATATAAATCACTCTTTCTCCTAATATAAAAACAACTACGAAAAACTATATGATATTAGAAAATAAAATAAAATATTCTTATTTAAGCAAAATATTCAAATTAACATGTGCAGCTTCCATACAATAAATAAAATTGACTTGTGTAAAATATTTGTATAAAGAGTCTACAATCAAACTAAAAATTTGATCTAACAAGATATTAAATTATAAAATGGTACTCAAGAAGAGTGCTAAATGACTAACAAAATCTACATAAAAAGTGAACAATAAAATAGAGTGATTTAATAAATTATTCATAACCTAATCAAAGAAATAGAGTAATTATATATGATAAATTAATACCGAAAACAGTTTCTCTATCAATTAGAAATAAGACTGCGTACTTTTGAACCTCTCCTACCCCTCAATCAGTGAAACTTTGAGTTTCACTAGGTTGTTGTTCTATATATGATAAATTATTCCTTAACTAACGTCTTAAGATTTTAGGCTAGAAACCTTTTAATTTATAAATGACCCCTAAATTAAAATTTTTCATAAATAAGCTCTTGGTTAAGCAATGATAGCAGTGACCGAGTTTTCTAAGCCACCATAAAAATCTTCTATTAACTAGAAGGACACCATTTTCCAGCCATTTCTTCAACTGTTTGGAGACATTATGTTCTTATCAAGTTGCATGTTTTACAATGAACTGCTGACATTATCAGCAATAAGTTTGAGCATACAAAATTAGCACTCTACTTTCAAGTTCTAAGGGTCAGTCGAACAAGACAGACTTCTTTAATCAGAAAAAGGTAATCACAAAAGAATAATTGCCTTGAGGGACATAGGAAATCCAAACGATATCCAGGGAAAACAATAATGAAGACAATGACAAGATGAGTTCAAAGGCCAACAGTAATACAGTTGCCTAGGTATATTCTGGAAAGGGGATGAAATATAGAATAGCAAGGCAGTAGGAAAAACTACATACCAAATGCCAATAAAAGATAGAAAAAAAAATTGATTTAGTCTATCAACCAGAAAGACAGATTGGAATCCTTCAATCTGAGGTTACAATTCGTTCAATAGGCTCTTGATCAAGCAATGATAGTTATGACCGAGTTTTCAAAGACACCTTAAAAATCTTCGTTAACTAGAAGCATTGCCATTTCCAGGAATTCCTTCAACCTAGCAGAGAGATTTTTTTTCTCAACCAAGTGGCATGCCTTACAATGAACTACTGGAAATTTAATAAGTTTGAGTGCACAAACTCAAAGATAAATCTGCACATGTATTCTAATCACTCCAATTTTCAGGTTCTAACTTCTAAGGGTTAGTCAAACAAGACAGATTTAGTGTTTAATCAGAAACAAAGACAATCACCAAAGGATTTTGTATATTTTTCACTCAATATCCTAATTGCTATCCTATTGAAACAATAGTGAAGACTGCGAAAAGACAAGTTCCTAGGCTAAACGTTATGCAGTAGCCTTGAAATTATTCCGGTAAAAGAGAAGAGAAGGAAGTACAAAACAGCAAGACAATAGGAAAAACTCATTGTATAGACAAAGCAAAAATGAAACTTGATTTGGTCTATCATAGAGATAGAGATACAGGCAACAAGAAGGCCAATCACAAGTACCTAAACCACAACTCCCTACTCATCCATTGTTCATATCATTTCAAATAAAAAAATTTCCAGCCCAATAATAACCCAGAAAATGGCAAATGTAAACATCACCCCTCAGCAAACAGTAGTTCTGAGAACATTTTGCAAATAAAAAGAAGAAAGTAAAAGAAAGAGCCTTCACAAGGTCTATTATGCGGGTGACAACTGTTTCAATTTTGCCTGTAGAACTATCCCTGCTTCGTCTGCTACATTCTTCTTTTTGGAAGCAAGCTGCAATTGAAATTTACAGGAAACTAAACAATCACAGCAAGACGATGCAGCTCAAAATTATATATGGTAAGAAACAGAAGAGTTAGCATTCTTCTCTTTTCTTAAATTCCCTTCTATTTTTTGTCTCTTAATTCATACGTAAATAATAACATTAATAATAAGAAGCTGACCTCGAAGAGCTGATCAAAATTAGATTTGAGGAGATTGATCTTGCGGTCGCAATAATCTTTGCCTTGAGCCATAGTTTTCTCAACGAAATAGCCAGTTCCAATATCGATGAGGACGTTATCAGAATCATCGAGTATTCCAGGAACGTAGAGAGAGGCTGTGAGTGGAACCAACATCTTGTGCCCTAGAATTCCCAAACAAAAAACAGTTTTTAAGTTATCCAAATTGCTGTGATGCGTGTTGTCAGAAAGAGAATTGCTAATTAATCAATTAGAGACCTTGAGGGCGAAGGGAGAGATCTTGAAGAGCAGTGGCAGCGATCTGAAGACGGGAAGTAGCAGTGCGGATGTTGTTTAGACTGTCTTGCAAGAGATTGACTTCTATATCGGCTTGTTCTTTCAGTACTTTTAATTCTTCTATACTCATCTTCTCCATCTCCGTTGCCGCCGCAGCCGTCGAACTCGCCGCTCCGCCTTTCGACGATGCCATCCCTTCTCCTTCTTCGTTTGCTTAGGATACTATGGGTGTCTGTCTCACTCTCTCATTCGCGTTGCCTGCGCGGGTCGGCGTAGCTTAAAAGCCTAATCAACTTCTATAAATTAATTAATATAATATTATGTTTTTTACAAGGCAGCTCGCCCCTATAGCTCAGTGGTAGAGCGTCAGTCTTGTAAACTGAAGGTCTGTAGTTCGATCCTGCATGGGGGCAATGAATATTGAGAGTATTTTTCAAACCACTTATTTCTTTTTACTTTTAATTAGAGTATATAATTAGTCACATTCGATGCTTTTGAATTAATAAAAAATAAATCCTATGTAGCCTAATGAATATTATAGTCATACTCACACACTCGGTTAACTAGCAATCAAGGGCCTCGGCCTACTAAAGATGGGCCCCCAAAAGTCTTGGGGTACAATTGAAAATCTTAAGACAAAAATGGTCATTTTTTCATTAATTCAGATAAAATTTAAAGATTTTATTTTAAAATATTAAATTATAATCAAGTAAAAAAGGAGTAAGCAAATCATGAGAAATGATGGTCAGAAAAAGAAAGGGTGAAAGGACAGATGACTCAGCTCAAGTAGAGATTAAGCTTTGGATAATTAAAGTTCATTTTGATGGATAGGGGATTGGAGGCTGTCCAAGTCCAACATAGTAAGACCAAACGAGACTAGAGACAATCAAAGTTGTAGGACCAACCCTCACTCGCTCAACTTCAAATTCAATTATTGGATCTTTGACCTTTCTCACGTTGCCTTTATACATTATACTCGACCTACTCCAACTTTAACCTCTCTAATTATTATTCACACATTCCACTAAATTGCTTATCATAATACATATTTTTTTAGCATATACGTACTCATCCACCAACTATAGAGTAGAATTTTGGATAAAACTAAAGCATAAACACAAGAGTAACCACAGAATCTTTCAGACGCAGTCTATTGGTATATACAGCTAGCAACTATTGGACGGCCACGCCAGAAACACCCACACCTTGCATTGCAATAGAGACAGACGGGAGTAGCTCATGCGCCGTTTCTATAAAGACATCAAACATCTTCTGTTTCTGTACCCTTTTTATCCACAAATAGTTGATGTACTCAATTTCAGCCACTAGTTAAAATCAACCAAGGAATACAAACCCATACTATACGTTGAGGAAGTGAAAGTGAAAGATAAAGATGCCCATGCAAAACGTTGAATTTGTAATAGAACTTCCGAGAATTTACCATAATGGCTCAAATGCAGATCAATTAGCTTATGACAGGAGAGTAAACCAAGAGAAGTTGATCTAAACAACATAAATGAGATTATCAATAGCAGGACAAAGTAAGTTCATGTGTAGAATCAATAAAAAGGAAATGGCACACAAAGTGGGGAGAGTCAGCAACAATTTCAATTGAGAAAGCAAATGGGTTTCTTATTCACACAACAAGGCAACCCAGAATATGCAATCCACTTACATATATGGCACACAAATTATTTTCGTGCTGATTAATCTAAGAAATGATTACGAATACCAAAGAAATTTTTTTTTCCAAAACAGAGGTCTTATTGAGAGGCACCAGAGCTTTTCCCAGACACCAGTCTCCTTTGAGATTGTTACACACACCAACAAAGACCCTGAAAGTGGAAGATGAGAGCAACAAACATTCTGAAAGCACAGGGCGGACTTCTAAGCCAGGCATTGATGAACCATCTCAATTGTATACCTTACAATCGTCCTTATCGCAGATGCTATAGGAAATTTGTTCACCGCCACTTATGGCAACAAGTAATACAAGAAATTTGCATGAAATCCCAGTAACAGATATCATCCATTGAGATGTTAAAACTTGAGTAGAATCGCATATGTCAAGCCCCAGTTTCAAGTAGATTGATTGCTCCAAGATTAAAGCGAAAATCCACCAACCATGATAACGCTTCAAACTCATATTTGCTAAGGGCTGAGTAATACCAGGTTAGAGGAAGCCTTGTGACTTCCCACTTCCAAACAATGACTTGAAATTCTTAGAGCAATCCAACTTCCCACAATTAAGAGCACCAGAAATCAGCGGAATTGCCCGGTAATCGTCAAATTCAAGAGCAGATAACTGGCAATTTCAGCCCACGAAATAAGAATTCACAAACCACAATTCGTCACTCCCTCTCATCTTCCAACAAAAACCCCCCAAAAAACCTAAACAATCTGACCCCTAAAACAAAACTCTAAACTATCCTCCAACAAGCTCCTAAAAGAACCCCCAGTTGAATCCATCCACTCATTCATTACTTGAACTCTCCAAATTCCTCCAAACCCTAAAGAGCCCTAGAGTCACTAATGTTCCACTATCCATCATCATCTTCACACAACAATCAAGCAACAGTTCTACATCACCATACACATAAGTTATATATATATGTATACAACACATAAATATATATATACCACACAAGTACACAACATAAACACCACCACTCCACCATCACCTCACATAATTCGCCTCCAAACTTCAACGCGGATCCTCCTCTCTCCGACCCGAACTACCCGGCCCGCTCGACAATGATGCCAACAAGTTCAAATGGCCCGGGAGGTAATTTCCCACCCTCGCTGCCGACGCTTCACCCATCGCGGCCGCCGCCGCCGCCGCCGCAGCGGCATGCTGCTGCTGTTGAATAAACAACGATGAGTGCTGCGTTGTCGGCTGCACTACCATTTCGGACGGAGTCGCGGCCGTGAAGCCCCAGAAATCGGGTCTAGTAGGCACCGCCCAGAACCCTCCGGCGGCGGCCGAAGTGACAAGCGACCCCACGGTGGGGCCCATGGAAATCCCGCTGTCCTCCTTACCGGGGCAGCCATCGTCGTCCGTCCGTACTCGCTTCCCAAGGATAAACGGTGTGGGTCCTAAAAAGGGTTTGTGGTCCATGGAGGAGGAGTTGGTGGAGGAGGATAGCGCGGAGGTGATAGAATTGGAGTTGCCTCTAACGGAGACGGATACGGTGGAGAAGCTGGCGGGAGTGGTGCCAGTGCCGGTGGCGGCAATAATGGAAGGCTCGGCTTGGCGGAGGAGCCACTCGATGGTTTGGCCGTCAGACTTGTGGCCAAGCTCGCGAGTCAGCTGGAAGACACGTGCCGCGCATATGATTGGCATGCGGATTCTGCGTCCACGCCCGTCGACTTTGCTGTGACGGTCCTTAGACGGCGGTTTCTTGACGGCTAAAGCTCCGTTAGTTGCACCGGTCGTACCCTGTTGTTGTTGCTGTTGTTGTCTAATGATAGCGCCGCCGTTGGTGACGCCGTTATTGGGACCGCTGTCTGAATTGGACATACTGGAGGGATCAAATTAAAAAAAATATGAAAAAAATAATAATATAGGAAGTGAGAGAGAGAGAGAGAGAGGAGGAGGGAAGGAGATGTATTGGTATATGCTGGTGGGCTAGGCTCAGCTAAGAGTAACAGATAGAAGGAGATTAGAAATAGTAGAAAGACTGAAAGAGGGGTAGACAGTGGAGGGTTTTCGGCTGTTGTTTTGGGGTTTTGGGTTTGGTTTTGGTTTTTGGGTTAAGATCAGAGTTAGAGAGGGGGGAGCACAGAACTAATGATTGAGAGGCAGGAGCTGGTGGAGACAGGAGGAGGGCACATGGGTGGTGGGTCCCACTTTACTTCCCCATACAGCTCAGACACCTCTTCCTACTACTTGTATGTTTCTTTCACTATTTTTCCACGCGCTTTTTACTGTACTTTTTTTTTAAATCTTTTGTATTTAATTTTTATCACTCTTAGGTTCAAAAACAGTCTCTCTAATTTCTATTAATTAAAGATAAGGTCCCATATTATTAAACATTTCAAGATCTCGTGTACAAATGATATTATTATTGAGATTTGTTGATATTATTATCATTCTAATTAAAAATTACAATGACTTACTTAAGCGTAAACAGTAAATTTTATTTTAGTTAAAGAGAAATAAACTACATGTTTAAGTATTAAAAAAAAAACATTCTTCAACGATGAATCATAAGTTCGTCAACTTATCATGACTTAAGTTCTCTTATATTTGGTATCATGTCAAAGAGTCTTCTTTTCTTGTATTCTAAACAAAATTTTCAAAGAATATTTGATCTTTAATATTAATGTTTTACTTTCAATTATAGTAAATTGAAAAACCTATCTAATTCTAACGGTTCAATTATAAAAATCTTGAGTCATTTAATTTTTTGTTCGAATTTTTAACTTTTTAGTTCTATTTATTTTAATAACTCTTGTCGTACAAAACTAATCAATTTATTAATTAATCAGTTAATTTTCGTAAATTAATAAGTTCTTGTAAACTAAAATAAATCAACTAATTTTCATTTAACAAGTTTTTTTAATTAAACTTCAAATTCTTCGATAAAAGAGTTATTTCCTAAAATCATATTTTAAAATTTTAATTTTGTTCAATCTGTTAATATTATAACGGTTTAATACTGATTGAACCTTTTAAATCTTAAATTTCTTATCTTACTGATTTAACTTATAGTCTGATTTTTAAAATAATGGATAAATTTTGAATTCTAGGATATTCTTAAAGGTTCATTCATAAATTTAGTAAGATTATTCTTGAACGATTTATTTAAAAATTTCGCATTGATTAATGCAATAATTGAAAATAAAATTAAACTTATAATTAATTATCGATTTATTAAATAATATTTTTAAACAGAAATATTTCTAAAATTTACGATGTTAAAGAGAGTATATTTTCGTTATCTTAAAAAAAGAACCTTACCTTTAAAATTGATCAATTTCCTTCTTACATTAATTATTTTCTTTAGAAATCCAATCATGCACTTCCAAAAAAATAACACATTAAATCTTTTTAATCATACTATCCTTTAGATACTAAGGTAAAAGTATCATCCATGAATTTTCTCACTTGCAGATAACAAAATTAACAAAAACACAGTGTTAATTAATCTGTGACGTTTTGATAGTAAACTTTGAAATAATCGGTAACGAAAATAACTTTTTTGTAAAAATATAAAAAGAAAGTTACGTATATTATGACTCTCTTTAAATTCCGTAAAATGAAGAGCGTTATATATTGGGTACTTTTTTATATAATGTTAATTAACACCTTACTTTGGTTAGGTTGTCAATCAAATGACACTCATCAGTTTAGAATAATAGCCAAATAACATAAGCTTATCTTAAAAGCACTATACTCATCATCACCATTATAGTTTACAATTATCCACAATTGACCCTTCACCAAGTTCTAGAACAAGACAGATTCCTCCTCCCCCTCCTCCTAATATAAAAGAAAGCAAAACACGGAAACGAGATACACGTTGAAGCGTGTGTTAACAAGCTCCGACGCAACGCGCGTGGACTGGCGATATCTTGGCTTTTAATGAATCGAGTCAGTAAGTTAGTCAGTGGCTAGAATCGACATACGTAATTTGCCACTTGTTCTTCTTCCCCAACAACCATCGATCAGGTACAGGCCTTTGTTTTCCAAGACACGAGTTTTTGACCGTTTAATTTGAATACCATTCAATCCAACGAACTACTCAGTTGTCTTGTCTTTGACCCCAATTCTTCACAATTATGATATATTTCAATTCTCAATTTAAGATTTCCAAACACAGAAAACGTTGCATGTATGATGTCCATATAAGAAGAGAACAAATAAACAGCCAGTTATTTAATTTAGTGGTCCCATTTCCTATCCAAACCTCCAACTTTTCCTCTAAGTTGAACTTAATTAAGTCTAACATATATAAATGTTCATGGTTTCTATCTTATATGGCAAATTATGCTAATAATATTATTAATTTGATGATAGAATTGAAAAAATTAAAAAATAAATATTTAATTTTCACTTTTTTAAATTTAAGTTATAATTATAAAATGAAGCAAAGTTCGAATTTTTTATAATTAATCTTAATTTATTTATTGTAACTATTTTATCATTTTGTAGTTAAAACAATGATTAGGAATGACTCGTACAACTATTACAGATATTGCATTTACTATCCATAACGTTGCATGCATGATGACCACAGAAGAAGAGAACAAATAAACAGCCAGTTATTTAATTTGGCGGTCCCATTTGCTAACCAAACCTTCAGTAAGAGAGGGCTAGATATAAATTGCGTAGCGTTCGTAAAGCAAAGAGTTTTGTATATTGAGACTTGTACAAGAAATATTTATTGTAAAAAATCCAAAAAGAAAAAATTTCAATCAAGGTATAATGTTAAATTAATAATAATTAGTGGGTCTAACTTATGGTAGATTCATGCCTTTATGTTTTGTTTTATATACGTGACATGAAACAACAATCTTAAAAATGTGTATCATCTTTGTTAGAGTAGGGCACAACAATAGTTTGCT
>JANQAP020705218.1:0-13034 GCA_026874005.2 Erythroxylum coriaceum | reverse complement strand
CCAGCATAATACAACTAACCAGCTCACTATCATCCAGTAGCTTCTTGTAAGCTTTCTGATCCTCATCAGAAGCATCGACAGTAGGGGATCAATAGGTGGCTTGTTAAGTGTAATTATGCAACATAAACTACTCGTTTTATGCTCAAAAATTACAAGTGTATGGGTCGTGACTTGTAGTTAAAAAGTGGATATCGATCCCACAAGGATTGATGCCCATATACCACTTAATTCAGATAAGACTTTGTTTAAGAAACGAAATTGTTTAATAAAAATAATCTGGAAAATTAAATTAAAATTCAAAGACTAATAATGAACACTGAAAAATACCAAAATGCAGAAAAATCGAAATTCAAGAATCTAAAGATTAGAGATTAAATTTTCCCTATTTTGTCTCTATCCTATTTTATTAATCGAATTGTGTCTCACCTAAGATTTTCGAATGTATTAACTACCCTCTCTCAAGGTGTAATTAATTATCCCTAATTAAATCAAATGGAATCAATTGAATGATCTCTCAACCTACCCAATCACTCTACCAATTCAACTAGTTATTAAACTATCCTATAGGTGATCAATTGAATTCATCGAGATCTCTCTTCTAACTAATCAATTAACGTGATGATTGCAAGTCTGTAGGTTACCAACTCTTGTTGTACAACCCTACATAAATAATCTTACTCACTCTCTTGATATGTTGCAAGATAACAAATAAAATCAACAATCATCAAAGATACTTTCATTCAATTCAATAAAATAGGAGTTTTAAGAAAATAGCTCAAAAGTAATCCCTAAAATTAAATCAGCCACTCATGGTCTCCACAATATCATCAACACACAAATAATCCATTTTACAAAGATTAGAAGAAAGAAAAGACAGAAAATTGAATAAAAGAAACTTCTTCTCTTCTTTGCCAAAATCTGGAATTTTGGATGTTGATGTGTTATTTTTTCAATCTCAATGATAATCTTTGACTTTAATCCTTTCTCAAGGCTAAAAACTTGTGTTCTTCACTCAAGGAGGCTTTTTTTATAGAAGGGTTTTGTCTCCCTTCATCATAGAGGCTTAATTCTCTTTTAAATAGTCCAAAAACCCTAAATTTAATGAAGCCCTACATAATGAATCGGATTATAATTCCCACGAGTCCCACGATCGTGGGAATTTGCAATAGAGAGTCTCCTCTTTTCTTCTCCTCTTTGATCTCTAGCTCAATCTCCAAGTTGCTCCATTTTCATTCCTACATAAAAATAATTAATTCTTACTCTAAATGAACAGCAAATATATAAGAACAACAATGGAAATCAAACTAAATGAAAACATACAAAATGAATCCTAAACTACAACAATAATCATCAATTATGCAAGAAACATATGCTAATTACCTAGAAAAACATAGACTAATGTACAAATATCAACATCCCCATACTTAAATCCTTTCTTATCCTCAAGTGGCCTAATCAAAGTAACACTATATACACTGTAATCCACAGGCGAAAATATACTTAACTTATCTCAATAAAATTTTTACAATGATCCCAACTAACATATAACTTAATACTCTACTAAGCTTATGAATGGGTAGGTTAATGAGGCTTTGGTGTTTTCAAGAAAAAAAAAGGTTAAGGCTCAATGGGGTAGTAAGGGATAATCCAAAGGGTAGGTCAATTAAGCTAAGGGTTAACACAAAAAAGGCCTTAATCATCTCTGTTAAGTATGCATCCAGTAGACTCAAACCGATTTAAAGCAAGTTCTAAAGGTAATAACCTAAGGAAGTATCACTCAACAAAGAATAGAATGAGTATGGATGGAGTTATATGGGCTCAAATCCTCACATTGGCTCAAATGAACACTCATTATGCATCTTTACACTTCCTGATTGCTCAAATGTCAATTTATGAATAAACTTACGTAACCAACTACTTTTCATCACTCTATGTGGTTCACTTTCTACTCAAGTGGCCTAATCCAAGTTTAAGTATACATACAATCTAATTCCAACTAGCATAACAGAATCTCATAGCAATATCCATTAGAATGTTTCAAGTGTAGTTCCATTGCTAATACAAAGCAAATGATATGCCTAAACATGTATCCTATTTAACAACATGCAAACAATGCAATTAAGAAAGTCAATATCACCTCCCCACACTTAAAGATCACATTGTCCTCAATGTGACAAGTCAACCACCAAATAAAGGAAAATGACATCAAACCAAACAAACAAAATTAAAACAAACAAATGACATCAAACTAAATAAAAGAAAATGACATGAAACCAAACAAAAAATAAAATGAAACCAAACAAAAGAAATAACAAATTTTAAAAGTAAAAGGGTAAGAAAAGCTTATGGAGATGATAGTGGCGACGGTGTTGGCAAAGGAGCTTCAAAATTGTTTGTAACATCACGTTACCCATGTTGAAGCTAGAATAGTAAATATGAGAGATTAGTAAGAAACTAGAAAATGCATTTCATGCTTATGCATTTTATGATATGCTCATACTCTTGAATATTGAATTTTTACATATGAAAATAATTGTACATGCATTCATTAACATATTTCGGGTATAATTGCTTTATATTTGTAAATGTGATTTTGTGGAGAATTGTGATTTTTATATTTTGAAAATTAATTTGGAGAGTGTATTTAGTAATTTAGAATTTTTGGAGATTTTTAGAAAATTTCTAAAAATTTGGGTAAAATTTGGACTAGGAAAAATGCCAAGTGGCAAGACAATTGACAAATAGCAGTAGAATTAAAAGTCAAATGGCAGTGAAAATTTTTATTTATGACTTTGGGATTTAATGACATATGTCATTGAAGTTTGGAGACAATTAGAATAGAAATTGGAGTTGATTGGACAAATTGAATGAGAATAACCTAAGTGAACCTATAAGGAGATGACATGTGGCAAATCACTATTCTTTTAATTGTAAAGACCCTCCTTATCTTGTTTCTCACGATGCTTTCTAATTGAAGGGTATTTGTTCTTGTTTTCTTCTTCTTCTGCGTGACCTTCTCTTCTCCTTCCTCATGAATTTTGTTACCAACCTCCATGATGATGTACGTGGGTTGTATGAGAAGCTAGGGTTGGTATTCTTTTGAAGGATTTGAAGAGAAATCAAGTAAGTTATATGTTGATTTTCATAGGTTAGTGTAAATAGAACTTATATGTGGAGTAATTTGAGATTGATGTGTTGGTCATGAATTTATATGTATGTGTCGTGGATAAAGAATAAAGATTGACGATTTCTTGTTTTGAGTATTTGATTTGCTAATAATTGATAAGTTGTTGTTGAGATGATTTTTGAGATAGAAAGTTCATTATGATAAATGCGTATATAATGTGTTTTGTTTTTGGTGTATATGATTAAGCATGGATTTTGAATTATGTATAGATGATCTTGAACTATAATTAGGGTATTATTGCAAAAGAGATGAATTAGGAACAGATTAATAAGGAAGTGTGCTAGAAATGTGTTAGATGTAGTGGTTCAACTTAACATGTGTTGGTTTTTTGACATATCTTCATCTACAGATATCCAAATAGGATGATTGTTGATTTATATTAAACTAGAGACAAATGACTACAATTTTCATAAGAAATCGAGTTTGAATTCTATCTCTAAGAGTGTTGAAAATTGTCTTGAAGTTGAATTTCAGATTTTGTCTCTTTTCTGAACAGTATGGAGTAACTTGTGTATAACTTTTAGAATACTAAGCCAAATTGTATGAAGTTAGGTTCTTTAGAATCTTAAGACATAGATGAACAATTGTCTAGAAGATGACTTTGCCAAAAAACCTCATTTTCTAGGTGTAAAATGGATGTGAAGTTTAGAAAAAAAAAAGGAAGGGAGGGCGCTTTGGCTAGATGCAGGTCGCGGTCATGACATCACTACGGAAGTCTCGATCGCAACGTCGCGATCGCGACCCCGAAGGTGATACGCGGGAGATGCCTTCCAAACATGTATTGGTGTTTTGATGATATCTTGAGCTGTACAGGTCCAAATGAGGTGATTCTTAATTCAAATTAAACTAGAGACATAATTCTACAACTCTATTGAAGAAGTCTAAATTTAATTCTATCTCTAAGACTTTCAAATTTTGGTGAGAAATTGAGTCTGGATTGAGGTTATAGTACTACCCGAGACAGAAAATATATTTTGATGTTTTCATAAAAACTTAATGAATATAGGCTGAATCAGACAAAGGTGTCTTCGCAAAAGTTGTAGTTCATTCTCTTATCTTTCAATTGGTATTAATTTTGTAATTTTTAGATATCTGAATTGAAAGTTATGAGTTGTACAATTTGAGGGTATGATCATGAACTAGCCAAAAGTTCAATTATACACAGTCTGTGGTATTGTGAGTATAACTCGTAGGATACTGAACCAAATTGAATGATCTTGGTGTCATTAGAAACTTAAGAGATAGAAGAACAATTTTCTAAAGAAAGTATGCTTAAATGACTTCATTTTCTTAGTCAAAAAGAACTTGGAAAGTTGACCCGAAAGTATGTCTTAGGAAAAATCTGAATTGAAGAAATGAGTTATGAATTTTAATTTTTTTGGTTTTATTGAGGTATAAACCATAAGTATAAATGATACTTGTGTGAGTTTGGAAATATTTATGATTATGTGATGAGAATAATGGAAAGATACCCAGGATTGTCATGAACATGCATTGTACATATTTCATATATATACATGTGCATAAATGAATACTTATAATTGTGCTAAAGTGTGATGTGTGTATATTGCTTATTTTAGAGGAGCAATTGGAACGTCAACACCTAGACGTTGTTGGAACTTCGAGACAATAGCTTTGGAAGCAAGTGGTGAGTAACCTAGACGGCCTCACTCAATTATTGTTATGTTAAATTCTGTTTTGACTTATAATATGAATGTGTAATGTTGTGTACTGAAAGCCAGACACGAAGGTCTGATGATTGTGATGTATGGATGAGATATTAAAGTGCTACTTGTATGTGAATGGGAAGAACTAATTGTTTCTTGAATTAATTGATTGATTATGAAATGCATTCCATACATGAATGCATGATCAGATAATGAGAGTTGTGACCTGAGTAGCCACCGAAAATGAGTTTAAAGCTCCAATGTGGTTAAGAGCCAAAGGCTCACTATGTAAAATGAGCCCTGTATTCCCAACAGATAAGGGACAGTATAAATGAGCTTGGTATCCACAACAGATACGGGATAGTTTAGGCACTCGGTCACAACAACATAATAATTAGAAAAGAGTCACATGTGCATTCTATATAAATTGTATTAAGTATGTTTGATTGATTGAAATGTAATTGTCTTACTCTTAAATGAAAATGTGATATTATATGAAAAATGCAATGATGTGAATTATCTGTTATGTGAAATGATATGTTGCATGAATTGAGTGAACCATCGATGATGGTTACCTTATTTGAGTTCTTAAAACTCACCCAAAATTGCACGTTGACATTTCAAGACACAGAGAGGATTCTAGCTATTGAGAGACCGTACAAAAAGCTTAATTCTTGTACTTTTGTGAAGAAGATATGGCTCAAAGGTCTGTCAGCTGGACTGAAGGATTTAGTTAGATCTTTTATCTTTCCTCTTTCATGTAGTATGTTTTGTATTAGGATATGATGATGTACATGTACAGATTTTTGAAAGCTACAATATTTATACATTTAGATTTATGAAATGAAAAGAGGAAATTTGTTTTTAAAAAAATTAATGACTTTCTTGTATGATAGTAGATGCCATGATTAAGTGGGATAAATTACCATGTGATAAAGTAAAATTATGATAGTTAACACGCCGTTGTTATAGGGTATGTACTGTAATGTCATAAAGATGTTCCGGTATGTACCTTATAACAGTGGGGGTGTTACATTGTTCCTCTGATAGAAATTGAGGAACCTCTTCTTCAAACTACGCTACTCCTTGTGGACTTGCCGCATTTGGCTGCGGAGCTCATTGATTTGGGATATCATTTGTTATTGATTGGCGACCATCTGGTCAAGGATTTGTTAAAATCAATCAACCTCTGCTGGTGCACTCGATTCCTCCTCTACTGCTTCCTCCTCTAGTTCAGGGACTGCTCAGGATATGAAGGGTCAGGAAGCAGCTGTATTGATGCCCCTCCTGTTCCTCACTGCAGTACGCGTCTGAGGGTTTCGGAGTTCTATAGAATGAAACTCCAAAATCTCAGAGCATCTTAAATTCGATATGTCAAACATATTAAATGGCGTTGTGCATATATCTCCCACATCAAGGTTATAAAATAGAGCTAAAGCAGTAACAACATGAGACATGCCAAAATATGAACTCTTTTTATTTACAGCACTCACTATTGATTGAAAAATTCTAAAAGGTGTGTAATTTTAAATTTTTTGATCCATGCACCACAAAAAGAAAAGTTCTTTGGCCGAGCATTTATTACTTTCAGTTTTATTCAACACAGTTAAACACATAATTTTGTGTAAAAGTAAATGCTCGGCACTATGGATAAGAGAATTTAGTGCATTTCTAGAGTCAAATTGTTCTCCCCCAGATAGAGTTTTCCAGTAATCATTCAAATAAAAATCAACATGATCATCTAAAACTTTAGTGTTTGGCAAATCAAAAAGACCACGCATGATAGTATAATCTAATTTATAAATAGTGCCAAATAACCTAAGCCAAAAAACTTCCATTTTAGGGTTATATCGGATTGTAGTGAAAAACTCTATAGTCATCATAGGGTGAATAGGTATGTCACACCAAACAATCCTATTCAAACCTATGTTTGCAGCTAGTCGCTCTATTTTTTGCCTCACTCCTATGGTTTCTAACAATTCAAAATCAAAATACCTAGGAGTGACTAGTTCTCTATCCTTAAGGTCTCGAAAATGTTTACCTTCTTCTTCAGAATAAATTGGGAATGGAGAACGGTAAGCTGCCTCTAAGTCAAGCTTACCTTCACCAAAAACTTTACGGTGCAATTCATCAGTCAGTTCAGTCGATTTTTAAGCCATCAACTTCTTTGGTGTCATTGTAAGAAGAGAATTTGCATAAATAAGAGAAAGAGATGAGTGAATTCGATTTTAGAGAGAGGAAGAGAAATCTTACCAAAATCCTTGTGTTTTTTAATGTTTAATGCATGAAAAGAGTAAAGGATTGTAAGATTAATGAAAAGAGATGAAAAAAATACCAAGAATCTATAGGAAAATTGAAGAATTTTAGAGAGTGGGAGGAGAATTTTCGTGGGTTTGAGAGAGAAGGAGTGAAATTTTTAAGAATGGGTGAAAGAAGAAAAGATGGAGGGAAACTTAAATTTCCCTCTGGATGGAATTCCCATTCCCACAATTCCCACAATCGTGGGATTTCTCTCTAGAAAGTTTTTGGAGAGATTTCCCACGATCGTGGGAATCACCTCCATTTCCCATGATCGTGGGAATCACTCCAATTCCCACAATCGTGGGATGGGGTGATTCTCACAATTCTAAACCTTCTTTCAAGCTTAGTATTAGTTCTCCATGATCCCATAGCCTACAAACACATCAAGTTAATATTATCAACAAGAATTTCGAAAAGAAAACAAGTTAAAATTCAAACAAAAACTAAATTAAACATCAATCAAACTCAATATAAACATTCTCATAACTAAAGAACAACACCAATAAATAAACAAAAACAATTAAAAGAAAGTAAAATTCTATAGGTTGCCTCCCATATAGTGCTTCTTTTAACATCTGTAGCATGACTCTCTTTTTTGCTTAAGGTGGTTCAAATGACTAGTATGGTGGCAGTGTGGAAGCTGATCTAAAACTTTGTATATAAGCCACCCCAGTATGGACTCCACCTTCCTTGTTATTTTCCTTCCTACGCCTTCTTCTGCATAATCGTTTCTTCCTGAATGCGTTCCCAGGGTCTTCAATATCTTCCCATCCTCTTTGGGGTTCAAGTTCCTTGATGTCCGTAAGGGGTAGGGGAGAACGATAGTCTTTCTTAGATACCTTGAAAGTTAATTTCTCCTTTCCAACTCTCAGTGTTAATTCTCCCCCATCCATGTCAATTATCGAATGAGAAGTAGCTAGGAACGGTCGCCCAAGAACCATCTAGGTTTCTACAGCTTCTCCAATATCCAGTATATAGAAATTTAGGGGAAGATAAATTTATCAATCCGTATCTACACGTTCTTGATGATCCCCTTCGGTTGATGCACCATTCTGTCGATCATTTTCATCAATGTCTTAGTTGGCTCTGGCTCTCCTAAACTCAACTTCTGACTAAACGTGTGGGGCATCATGTTGATACCAGCTCCCAAATCTACAAATGTCCTAACTATTTTAACTCCATTTATACTACACGAAATGAAGAAGTCCCCTGAGTCTTCTTTCTTTTGTGTTATGTGTGGATTTCCTTTTGATATGTGCTCGTTGACCTCTTTCTTCACATATTCCTTTAACATGAAATTTTTTTGGAATTAATTTGTTATATCCGTCATCTTGCTTAGCTCAATCTCCTTAGGATTCCTCATTACTCTACTTGAAGATGACTTCTATTAAGCAAAAATATGATGTGGAAGTCCAAGTTGAAATTCCCTGATCAGCTCGCTCACCAGTTCACTCGAAAGGACTTCCAAAATTGTTTGTCCTGAAGTAAATCACTTGTTAATATAAAAATCACGTATAATATGTAAAATACACAAGAAGGGGGGTTGAATTGTGTTAAATCATCTATGATATGAATCTTTAAAATCTTCTTGATTTTCTTGACAAATTCAGATGATTACAAGTTTAAACAATGCACTTGATTTGATGAGTAATGCAATAGCAAAAATTAGTATCTATTCTTCTAACAATAAGAAAAATAAAAAAGGTAAGAGTTAGAGAATATGACACTGCAATTTATATTGGTTTACCCTTAACCTTAGGTTACATCCAGTCCTCAGAGTTTGTCTGAGATTTCACTATCTCATCCAATGTTACAAGTATTATTTCTACAATTGCAGAGCCTCTTCAGGTCTCTTTCACAAAGTATTCTTTATCTACTTCCTTAACCTCTTCAGGCTCTAACCTTCCTTTCTCTCGAAAAGATATTGTTTGAGTTTTCAAACTCACGTTACAGATGTATTTGCTCTCTTTCTTTCTTTCGTTTCTCTCAAAATATTTTTCACAGCATAAGCACTTGAGCACAGAATTTCTCTAAGTGTTTTTGTACATGCAAAAAAAATTTTAAGTCTACGACTACGACTAATATTTATAGCCTAAGTCTCCAATGGTCTTCTTGAGAAATCTGCTTGTCGAGTCTTATAAATTCTGTTATTAGTTGAGTCCTGTAACTAACTCCAACTAACTGATGTTCTTAGCATATTCTTCAATTACATCGACTTGCTTAGATTCGTATGCTTCGTCTGATGTCTTAAACTTGATCACTTCGTCTGATCCATCTTATTTAGCTTTTACTAAAGTATTGTCTTGATTTGATGATTTGTGCCACTTATATTTATCTGCGCACTTAACAAATTCATCAAAACAGTTCACACACTTCTATTATTATTATTATTTGACTTTTATCAAAATCAATAGAAGAAGTAAAATCTTCTTGACTTAACAATCTCCCCCTTTTTGATGATAACAAATAATTATAATATTAGAAGATAAAAAAACATTCAGATGAATTAATGCAAGATATAATATACAAAGATGATATTTACAAAACTGCTTTCTACTGTTCTATTTATCTATTTATCTATCTATCTATCTCCCCCTATTTGTTATTAATCAAAAAAATAGCTTATTTTAGATGCTTCAAAATTTTAGAAAACATTTGTTGAAGATCAGTGCAGATCGTCTTGAGGCCTTCTTCTATAGAAACACATAGAAGTGTTAATTCCTTATGAAGATCACCCACTGCATCACCTAGTATATCAACCTTAGTATTGATTTTCTCAGTGTTTTTAGCTAAGGCTTCCTGAACTTCCATCTACTTGTGACTAGCTTCAGTCTATTTGATGAAATTCTTCAAGAGCTCCAAATTAACAGTAAGATCTTGTAGCATTTCACTAAGTGGATGAATATACTCAAAAACATATGGTTTTCTAGGTGAATCGTCTAATTCTATGATTTTAATGGAGGGTATTTTGAAAGGTTTTTTTCGACAGGGATATCAAGATCATCAGGTCTGGGTAATTTGTAAATCGATTGCCCTAGAAGGTGTAAAATAGTTTTAACTGAAGGAATGAAACCTAAAGATTTGAAATGAATGAGCAAATGCACAAAGGTTTCTAAGTTAAAAACGATACCTTCAATTGTGATACTTTCATACCTTCTGTCTGATATTGAGCTAACTACCTTAAAGCTTTCGTTTGTAGTAGATGCTCCAAAATTACTTCCTGATTCCCTTGATAAATGATGCGATACATAGATGCTTACATGTTGAGCTGCGTGATATACATCGTCTATGTTCTTTATTGCTGCTTGAATTTCTTCTTCTGTGAGATCAACTTCTCATCTTTCAGGAAACTTCTTCTCCTTCCCTTTTTCTTTGCTGGCTATCGGTGTTGGAATTCTAAGTTATATATCTGGTACAATCTTGATTGTCGTTCTACTTGTCACTGGATAGATTGTATAAGGATTTTTTGTAATTTTCAATGGATATGGTTCTGCCTTTTCATCTCGCAGAATACTATATAATCTTCGTTCTTCATGACTTAGAAGATGTATCATCTAATCATTTACTGTTATAGGTTCAACTTGAACCTTAACTTTTCGTTTTGTAGGTTATCTGATAATAATTGAATCTCTGTTATGATCAGGTGTTGATTCTTCGATGACCTTCATCTTCAAATCTTCCTTCTTTATCAGTTGAGGAGGGTTGAAAGTTACTAACTACTGTTCAGACGATGTCTTCGTCTTCTTTTCAGCAGTCTGTGTCTTTTGTGGAACATCAGTCGATGAAACCTTCTTCTTCTGAATTGGCTTCGTCTTCTTTTGTTCTTCTACTGGTTTGAAAGAGACTTGTTGTTGAGGCTTCTTCTTCTCAAATACTAACTTCCTTTTTATCTCTATCTCTCCAGACGATTGTTCTTGTTGAATCTGAGGGATAGAGATGGTTGGTTTGACTGGCTGTTATTATTTCTCTTGCTCCTTTTCACTCTTAAAGTCTGCACCAAGAATTAGAACTCTTTGCTTCTTCTGTTCTTGTTGTCGTAAGGTTATTAATCTTTGTGACCTTCTTGACTTCTTGCGCCTTTCTAATTAGAGCATCTCAGCCTTCCTCTTTAAAGACACTTAGTGAGTTGCTTGTTGAACCTTGTTTTCCTTCTTTTATGGAATCGTCTTGGCTTGTATCAACTTATCAGACGATTGTTCAACCTTTACCTTTGCTGATATTCTTTCAGACGATCGAGGTGTGGCTTGTTTTTTAGACTGAACATTTCCTTTCCTACTTTATCTTACTGAAAGCTCCCACTTAGACTGTGCTTTCGGTGTGAAATCTTCATCTGCTTCAACTCTAATCTTGATCCCCATTTTGTGACTATTAGAGGCATTGATAACACTCTTAACATCCAGCTTTACTCTGTTTCCTCTATCAAATAGGATTCTAGATGCTTTGAAAAATCTTGTTAATAACATACCATAAGGTAAAGAACCACTCTTCTGATGATAATCCTCTTTAGCCTTTATCATGTCTTTAGAATCAAAAATGGAAGATTAACAGGTTGGTGAGTAAGTATATGAAACAAATAGTATTCATCATTCATTGTCACCACGTCCTATGATCCTGCTCTTGGTAGGATACAATGGGGAAGAAGTGAGTGAAGAATCCTAGCCATTGGAATGAGGGTTGAAGACTTCTTGACTCCTGAATTACTGAATCCATATAGTTGTCGATTGATGTTGGCTTCGTCTATATGACTGAGTGATCCAATTTGTTTTGTTGAACAATTCTGCTCCTTCATTTGGGCACCCAATAACCTCCACCACGGAATCTTGTGTGATTATTAGCAACAACCTATCTACCATCGATACCAAGGTATTTTCTACTACCTTCACATTCTTCTAGAACTCATATATTTCATTCAGATACACAGGTTCTCAGATGTTGAAGAAGTTCTTCCATCCAACTGCTTCAATTTTAAGTTTGATATTCATCCTAGCATTCTTCAAGGAAGTGAAATCGACGAGTCTTCCATAGACAAGAGATTTCAGCATTTTCTAATCTGTAAAAGATAAGCACTAAACAAAGAAATGTATTTCGCTTTAAGAAGCAAGGTTAGTATATAGAAAATATTAAGAGAAAGATATGAAATGAAATGAGAAGAGTTTGATGTTTAGAATAGAGCGTTGGATTGTCTTTGTAGAGAACACTCTGAACAAGTCAGTTTTGAAGTTTTTCTCGAAAATTCTAGAGTGTAAAGTGTTGTCGATTTTGAAATGATTGCTTTTTTTATATACACTCTTGAAAAGTTACCGTTTGTAACGTTTTCAACTAATCCACCGGTAATTATGAAATTGAAACTACTGAGTAAAAATTACCATTACTGTTTAGTCTAAAAACTTGCGACTTTTCAGCTTCTTCAAGACGAATCGTCTGGATCATGGAGTTTCAGACGGATGGTCATTTAACATCACCATATTCAAATTTCATCTGATTTCCTTGAATTTGTCTTCACTTAAGGGTTTGTTGAAGATATTTGCCCATTATTGATTCGTCTCAACAAATTGTAGATTGATGATGCCTCTCTGTATATAGTCTCGTATAAAATGGTGTCTAACTTCAATATGCTTTGCCCTCGAGTGTTGTATTAGATTCTTTAAGAGATTGATAGCACTTGTGTTGTCACAGAAGATTGGAATCTGATCTTTTTAGATAGAATAATCCTCTAACTGATACTTTATCCATAATATCTGTGAACAACAGCTTGCAACTAATATGTACTTAGCTTCTGCAGTAGATAGAGCAATTGAATTATGCCTCTTGCTTGACCAAGAAATTAGATTATGACCAAGAAAGTGACAACCTCCACTTGTACTCTTTCTATCAATCCT
>JANQAP020705139.1:0-13035 GCA_026874005.2 Erythroxylum coriaceum | reverse complement strand
AAAGTTATGAGGATTGAAAGATATCGTCTGTGTTTCCCAGACTTCGTCTGTGACTCAGTTCACGCTATCGTCTGGGTAACTGTTCATGCGAATCTTCTGTCGCTCTTTCGAACCCTCAGGAGACAAAGTTGGTCTTTGTGGTCTTTAGGAAGATTATAGTTCTTGAAGCCCTCTTTCCATCTAACCAAAGAAACCCTGGTTTGGATACGTGTACGAGAAGTTATACTAAGAGCCCCGAAGCAAGTATAAATGTAAAGTAGGGACTCAACCATGCTGATAAGGAGAGGATTCAGGTTGAAAGGTAGGAATGGACTAGTCGACTGTTTTAGGAGCTGAGCTGAGACTAATAAAAGAGAGTTTTGAGAAGATAATTCAAAAGTGATGAAGGTGTTATCTCTGGAAGATAACTTACGTGGTAAGATATTCTGCATGCATGAAAGTAACAGGATATGGTATCAGAGCAAGTAAGCATGCATGAAAGGGTTAGACTCCGGAAGCAGGGTCTAACATTAGTTGATTAAGTATCCTGACAAATTCAACTAACTTGTTGCTACTTTTGGGAATTACTATGAACTATTACATATCACATGCTCAACCCTAGCCTATGGATTGGAAAGTTACCTAAAGGGTGATCAAGCCTATAAGCAACTCCTAATTCATAACATTTATCCTAAATCCCAAACCAACCTAGACCTACAAGCATCAATTCAAGACAAGTTTAACTCCATTCTCACAATTTCCATCCTTTCATCCTTATAATATCTCCAAACCCCTAAGTAGTCTAGACATAATGTTCATATTAAGCAAAATAGACATTAAATAAACAAAACTCATACTTAATTAAATACAACCAAGACTAGAATTATAAATGAAGTAATAAAAATCAACATTTAGCACTAACTTAATAGAAATCAAAACTTTTTATGATAACAAATAACTAATCATAACCCAAATTACAAAACCTAAACTAATTGTATCAAAATAAAAATTCCAGTACACATAACTTACAAAAAAACCCAAATTAATTGATCATAAACCTAAAGCCATGCATAAATCCTAACTATTGAGCACAAATTAATCAAAAGCATCACAAGTAAGTAAAAACCCATAACATAAACCATTAAACATTCAAATACCTAAAAAAATCATATATGAAAAAGTCACATAAATAAACTCAAATAACCAAGATTAAAGCTTGAAAATTGACGGAATAAACATCCATTGATATAACATAAAGATTCCTTACAAAATCTATAAATTTCAACTGTAAAATCCATCAAACATTCATTCTTAAACATTATTGAACATGTAAAAATAAGATTAGCACTAAGAAAGGTTTAAACTAATGGAATGAATATGAAAATAAAGCATTGAAATTGAAAGAGAATAGCGAAGCTCATGGAAAGTAATGAATGACCAAAATACTATAGCTAAAAACCAATGAAAAAACTAAGGCAAATGGAGTAAAAAAAATGTTGTAGTAGTCTCTATGGTGGAGAGCCTCTCCTGGAAAGCTAGCTCTAAGCTGCCACCTTGCCAAGAAAGTGTTAAAGCCGTAACAAACATTTTTCTGCTTCTTGCCTCTCTAAAAATAACCCCAGCCAAAGACCCTCTTTATGAGCACCTCTCTTTTCTATCTTTCTCCCCCACACTACTGTTCTCTTTACCGTTCTATTTGATTTGATGAATTAATATGCCGTTCCATCTATAGTACTATTCATGCCCTTTTGACCCTCATCTCTTCTGCTACTGTTATGTTATGATTTTATCAAAGTGTATTGGGTCCATCTAAAGTGTTGTTTTGTTAAAAACCTATGTAAAACGTCTGCATTTCACAGGACATATAGACGTCATCTGCGTTTTTATACTCCTTGATCCACCTGTCACATGCATTTCATCTTTACATTATGGCTGTGTGTTTGCTTTTCTGTGCTCTAGGAACTTGTGTTTTTGTCTTTTTGACTGGTGCATGAAACACTTTGTTTACATGAAACAATGCGTGAATAGCGAAAACCTATTGCTTCCCTTGGCTGTGTCGTTTTCTTCTAGCATAGACTGCTCCTTTCTTGGCTGTGCTACATTTTACTCCTTCATCTGCTATCATTTTGATACTTTTTGGTAGGTGCTTAATTGATTATGGAATTATTCCATAACACTTAGTGACTATTGATATGAAATTGCTTAAGATACTCATATGTGACTTTAGGCACAATTCAAAAGCAAAAAAGTTAAAGTGAGTCGAAAGCACGATATTTGTGCCATTTTTCGAAGATTAATTTTTACTTCTCTTTATAGAACAAGATGAAGAAATAAAAAGAAAAGAAAATTAAAAAAATTAAAAAATGTAAATAACCACTGGAAGTAGATAAAGGCAGCTGGAAGGAAGCAGTCCATGATCAAAACGACGTAGCACAGATAGGAAGCAATAGTAAAAAATAGTAATGTATCAGATGGGAAGCACAGAAGAACGCAGACGCCTGCATAAAACACAGATAGTGTCTGCGTTCAAGAGAGAAGTCTGTAGGGTTAAAAAGATTTATAAACAGTAAGGTGGCCACAAATGTTTATTTGTCATGTCACATGAATAGTAGAAAAGAGAGAAGAGAGTAGTAGCGTGGAATAGAGGGCAGGCGCAGTGAATAAGAGCTACTGTGGGTCTTCGGTAGGGTTATTTGAGTTGTTTAAAGCATTTTCTTTAGAGAGACCCATGGAAGGCTAAGTTCTCGACACCAATTCGGAGGTGATATTAATGCAGACGACCCAAGTTAAGTGCATTTTACCGTTTTATTTGTTTCTTTCTCTTATTAGAAATTGATTGTGTTATCCTATATTAATTGATTTGGGTTTTGTATATGGATAATCAAATTTTTGTTAGTGTTTAGTTATTTGTGTATGAACCCGTTGGGTATTGTGAAAAGATGATATTAATGCGTTCATTGTATCGTTTATTTGCGAACTCATTGCTAGAATTTTGATGTAATTTGTAATTGTTATGTTGAAATTCATGTGTAGCGACTAATGATTTGTATCAATAGGGATAACATGACCTAGGTTAAATGACGCATCGTATGTGGTTGTTGCCTTGATTAATTAGTTTTCCTAATTCGTAATGCTACTGCCTAATTAAATATAGAGATCATATCCTAGGTTATTCGATGGTTACGTTTAATTAATGATCATATCTTGATTAAACAAAATCTAAGGGAAAACTCAGGTTAATTATTAACCCACGATTAATAGTTACTAGGAGAGGTTAGAGAACAAAAAATCAATGAAATATGCCTAATTAGGGTGTAGGCCGAGATTGAACCAAAGAATCGGGTCCCTACCGAGTTCTCCTTTTTTATCATTTTTGGCATGTTTTCTTTAATTTGTTTTTATTAGTTAGTTTCATTTTATTTTTTTATTCCAAAATTCGAACCCCCAATTTTCCTAAACATCAATTAATTTCATCTCAACATCTTTTCACACACTCTCTGTGGGATCAACCTAGACTCACCACTTCTATAGTAGTAGTTTAGTTATTTTATTTTGACTAATATTATGACGTGCTATCAATTTTGGCATTGTTGTCGGGGAGTACGTTGTTTTAGTTTTTATTTATGATTTTAATTGATATTTTGTATATATTTGTTTGTAATTGGTTTCTTTTCAATTATTTCATGATCCTTTCATTTTTCTATTTCATGTTTGTGATAAAAAATTAAAGAAATCATGGATGGAAGTAATTTTTAATTTAACTCTTATTCTCAATCCTATAACCAAGGTTGGAATGATCAACCTAACTTTGGTTATGGATGGGATAACCATCAGAATTACTTCTATGATAGTTTGTAGGACACACAACAATTCTCGTGTGGACCAAAAGTTTCTTGTCAAAACTTAGATACATCTCTGGAAGAATTGATGAATGTTGTGATTACTAATAATCTTCAATTTCAACAGGGTATACAGTAGCTTAAACAGAATATGCAACAATTTCAATAGAATAACTAACAGTTCCAACAGGAAATGAGGCATATAATATGTAAAAACCAGAACTTGGCAAGCCAAATAGGTGAGACAGCAACGAGGATCGATTACTTAGAATCATAAATGGAAGAGGAGTAGCCATATCAACCCAAGGTATGCCCAATGGATGTTAGTGCAGAAATCTTACAGAGTGATGAGGAGCTTGAGAATTTGGAGAGCACTGCTCAAAGAATTACTTGGTAGAAGAAGTTGGGGAGGAGCTCGAAGTAGAAAAGATACATCTTTTAGCTCGGAGGTAAAAACCAAATTCATAATTGTTGTTGAGACTGACTCTTTACCTTTACCTAGCAGGTTAGAGGAATTAAATGAAGAAGAAAAAGGCAAAGAGATGTTCAAAATATTTTCGAAGTGTATAAACTTAGTCGAGATTGAGAATCTGAGGATAGGGAAGAAATTGAATGGGGATGATGATCAACTAAGGCCCTATCTAGAACAACCCAACGTGGAAGTGGCGTTAACTATAATACCTAAAGATCACAATTTTGTAACGTAAGGAGAAGAAGGAGTCGAGCCAGCGACCCTAAACTAAGGCACTTCTTGGGAGGCAACCCAAAGTAAGTAAATTTCTTTTCTTTACATTTCTACATTACTTTTTATGCATGTGTGTTTCTATGTTACTTTGTTTCTTGCTTGTTTTAAATTTTCAATCAACATGAGAGAAAGAATAAAACAAACAAACAAATTATGTTGCTTCTGGGATTATATAGTCATAAATAGATAATGAATTGACTAGAGAATTTCATAGCAACTTTAGCATGTATTTTTACTCTTATGATTGGTCGATGTGCATTATCTTTAGAAGAGTAGTGACTAATGGTATACAAAGCTGGTGAGATTTTGAGCCTTATTAGACTGATACATTCATATCAGTCTTATTGTCTTTTGATAATGTGTGGCCTTCATGACGTGTACATCCTGATTTTTTCTTGAATTTTTATTTGAGACCACATTTTTATCATATGCATTAACATAGATATGATTAGACATTCTTTACTTTTCCGAACTACATTAGCTAAATAGCGTACCCATTATATGATTTTCCTTTTTGATAAGCCCCTTTGAGCCTCATTAACCTTTCTTTTTATATCAACCATATTACATGCTTTATACTTAACCAAATGTCTTACCCAAGTTATAAAGCTAGTGGAACATTTATGATTGCTGAGTTTGTGGATGTACAAAAGTGTAACTGTGGGGGTGTACATATAAGTGGTTAGTTAATGTTGAGATGTTTTGTTATGTCTTAGCATTGAAATTCTCATGTTAATGTAGTTTCTTTTAATGTAAAGAAAAGAAACAAAAAGAAAGAAAGAAAAGAGAAAAGATAAAAGCAGAAAAAAAAGAAAAGAAAATGAAAAAGAATGAAAGAAAGAAAAAGAAAAAGAATGAAAAAACATTTGTTTAAATAAATTTATCAAGGAGGAAGTGCATATGAGTTTGCAAAGTTATTCATGATTAATGCATCTTTATAGATTTGTAATGAATGTGTTATTTAAGTATGTTGAATATGAGGTAGATGTTAGCTTGGAAGGTTCACTCTTGTGATTTCAATGTATTGTTAGCATAAATTGTATAAGTGATTCCTTCGTATTGGAATATGCTTCATATGGTTTGTGTGTGAGAGCTGAAAGAGGTTGTGAAATAGAAATGTTGCATTCGTCATAGCTGACAGTACCCAATTTTTGATGAGTGTTGCTTTGTTACACTAGCTTTGATGGCTTTCATGCTACTTGATCCAAATACATCTCACTTTACCTTTGCCATATTGCAACCTTGAAAAGTCCTTTGATTCATAATTTTGCATGTGAATTTTAGTTGTGATGAAATGAAATGATATGCAAAGTTGTGGATTGTCATGATCATGAATGGTGTTGAGTGTACTTGTGGATATATCATAGTTAAACACATTTTCTGAGTCTACCATTAGATTGCTCAGTTTTTAAAGATGTTGAATATTGATTGATCATGAGTAAAAGCTTAGAATGTTGATTTCTTACTATGATTTTTGAAAGTCATTCATCTTTGTTTATGATTATGTATTCTTGGAATATATGGGAAATGAGTCAATGTGTTTTGGTCTTTGAGCTTAACTTTAATGTTTTGTCCGAGGAAGGCCAAAAGCTAAGTGTGGAAGAAATTGATAGGTTTTTAATTGATTATGAAATTATTCCATAACACTTAGTGATTATTGACATGAAATTGCTTAAAATACTCACTTTGACTCATATGTGACTTTAGGCAGAATTCAGAAGCAAAGAAGTTAAAGTGAGTTGAAAGCATGATATTTGGGCCTTTTTTCTATGATTAATTTTCACTTGTCTTCATTGTAATAGCTTAAGTTCTAAAACTTACTGAGCGTTATAGTCTTAGACTATTGAGTCATATCATTTGAGAATTTATGAAGTGAATTTAATTCACATGCATAATATTTGTATACACACATGAATCATGATTTAGTAAACATTACCAAGACTGTAGGTGCACTTAATTGACATATTCAAGGGTATGAAAGGTTTAAAATGATCATAATGTGAATTGTGTATTGCTTATGTCTTGAATGTTGGTTTAGTGGATTATAATTAGTAAATTTGGAATTAATTGTTACAATTGGAAAATTGATGAATTAAAATGTGCATTTAGTTTAGGAAAAATGTCAAATTGACACATGAAAATATAGGATGACTAAGCCTATGAAATAAGTTACATATGGCAGTAGAATTGAGTGACATTTGGTAGTATAATTGAGTGACATTTGGCATGGGAGATTAAGTGACAAATTGTAGCAGTGATTGAGTAACAAGTGACCTAGGATATTGGTGACATTTAGCAGCTTATATATGGGACAAATGGAATGCATTTATAGGTGACAAATTTCATTATGAAATGGTGACATCTAGCACCTAGTGAGTTAAGATACTGCAGGGATAGTTTCTGCTAGGTTCATTCTTCTTCTCCTTTCTTCTCAACACTGAAACACCATACCCTCACATCTTTGTTTTTTGCTTAAGTTTGTGTCTAATTGCCACACTAAAAATCCATGCTTTCACCCTTCACAAGATAGTTATAGAACTAAAACATTGTTGTTTTTGCTATTGTCTTTTATCCTTACTGAAAATCCATCCAATTCCCACCTTGTATTTAAGATGATCATGCATGCATATAAGGCAAAGTAAACTTGTTGAATTGAGGTGGAACTTGAGCTAAACAAGTAAGTAAAGTATTGAGCTTTGTGGCATGATGTAATAGAAAGTTTATGATGATTGAATTGGGATGGATTACATGTGAGTTGATGATGAAGTGTGCTGGAAAATGATACACGAATTGGATACTTTTATGTTTTGTTTTTGATGCATGAGACCGTAGGTTATAGGTTGCTATATGGATGATTTAGATTGAGATTTCAAGTTTAAGTAAAGGTGAATTTATATTAAAGAAAGGTGCTAGTGAAGTGTTCTTGAATTTGGAAAAAAAAACTAGGACTACATATATGATGAGATTAAGTAAATGAAAGTTTCTGTTTTGTTTTTTTAAGCATGAAAGATAAATAATTTATGAGCTGCCAATTGAATGATTTTGAATTGGAATTGGAGATGAAACTGATGAGGAATTAAATTATAATTAAGGCTTAATTGAGATATAACTAATAAACTAATATGAAGATGTTTTAAATTTGGTATGAAGGTGTTAGAATATGGAAAATTAAGGGAAATTGGAGATTATGAGTTGTTAAAGGTATAAATGTGTTCTTATGAATGCACATATGACCGAAAGGATATGAGTAATTTGTATTAGGTATAAATGAACGAGAATTGGGAAAAAGTTTTGTGAATATATTGCTAGAAAAGGGTTAGTAAATGTATGAATGATGAATTTAGAGTAATCAAGTTTACTTAAGGTATAAACCTAATTGCAACTAGTTATATACAAGTTATGATGTTTGAATGGTCAAGATTTGTGAATAAGGATACATACCCGGAAAGTCAATTGAGCATACATTGAACATGACACATATACATGTGCATGATTGAATATTCACTTGATTAAACAACTTAGTAATATATGAACTATGTGTGTATTGCATGACTTTAGATGCACAAGTCGATCGCCATCATCCAGACATTGTCGGATCATCAAGGTAATAGCTTATCTGGAACGTACTGTGAGTTAACCTAGATGCTTCTCACTATAATTAAATTGTTTTTGGTTAACTTTCAATTATTGAATGGTTACTTATATGATTGCTATGATTTCAGACATTATTGGTCTGAGGAGTTTGATACTTGGGACTGTATATAGAAGTGTTTTCAAATTGTATATGTAATATGAAATGTGTACTCAACTGAATGTGAAATGCCAGACTCAGATTCGAAGAATGTGAGAAATGACATGAACAAATTGAATGAAAAGTATTGATAGCATATTATGTGAATTGATGCAATCCATTACATTGATATGCATGATCAAATAAAGGAGTTGTAACCGAAGTGACCAACGTGAAAAAGAGCTTTACGCTTAGGAATTGTTCACAACGAGCAACAAGCTCAGTTAATAATGAACCCGGTATCCACAAAAGATATAGGATAGTAAATGAAATGAGCCTGGTATCTACAACAGATATGAGACAGTAAATAGGCACTCGGTCATAACAAAGTAAAATGAAAATGAAGTCACGTGTGCAGACTTTAGATGTATCATATGAATGGTTGAGATAAATTAATGGATTATTCTAGAATAGTGTTATGAAATGTTTGCATACATGTTTTACTTATGCTTGATGAAAAATGATAAATGTGATATGGGATTTGATACTGGATAATGTGTTAAACTTCTTGAAATTGGTTATATGCTTAACTTTGTGTTCTAACTGGAGTGAGCACATCGATGATGGTTTGCTCGTTGATTTCACAAACTCGTCAAAATTGTAACTTTGATTTTCAGGTACAAGGTAGTTCTAGCTTCTAAGGTAACCAAGTAGAATTCTAGTATTGCCATTTTGAGAACAATAATGGCTCAAAGGTCTGGTCAACTGATATCTGAGGAGTCTAGTTAGGATGTGTTTGTTTAGCTTCTCATTTAATGTTAACATTTTGTATGGTGTTGTAAACTCTCAAATGTTATGTAATGTAAATACATGGATATGAATTGTACTGGTACAATGTACGTATGCTTATTTTATGAATGAAATGAGGAGATTTGATCATTTTGAATACTTGTGTTATGTGTGATGCCATAATAAGTTAGTGTGACTGTTCTAACTTGCCATTCTTATAGGGTATGTTCTCAAATACCCTCTGGATGTTTGAGCTTATGCTTTATAGAAGTCGTATGTTACATTCATGGAGTAAGAAGAAGAAATTAAAAAAGAAGAAGAAAATTTAAAAAAGAAAAAATGCAAATAGCCCTTAGAAGTAGATGAAGGAGAAGGAAGCAGTCCATGTCTAAAATGACACAGCACAGATGGGGAGTAATAGCACAAAATGGCAGCATAACAGATGGGAAACACAGACGCAACGTCTACATTCAGCACAGATGTTGGCATTAAACGCAACGTTCAAGAGAGAAGACCGTATGGTTAAAAAGATATATGAACAATAAGGTGGCCACAAATGTTTATTTGTCACATCACATGAACAGTAGAAAAGAGAGAAGAGAGAAGTAGCATAGAATAATAGGGAGGCATAGTGAAGAAGAGCTACCGGGGGTCTTCGGTAGCTTTTCACACACTCTCTGTAGGATCGACCTAGATTCACTACTGCTATAGTAGTAGTCTAGTTATTTTATTTTGACTAACATTATACGCTGTCACTTTCCTTTATCCATTAAACTCTACCATCCATCATACTTTGTTGTGCTACCATTAATTCATGCTCTTTCATGCAAAAACATGCACATGAATGATGATTTTCTACTTTCTTATGCTTCCAACATGTGCTGTCCATTAATATGTTGTCAATTAAATCACTATCTTGAATGGATGTCATGAGTGAGTGATTCTTCTTCCTTTTAGCATATATTTGTGTTCAATCCTTTAATTTATATGTGAACACAAAATGAACACAAATTGAGTATTTAAACATAACAGTAGGATTGAAAAGGCATTGAAATGTATAAGAAAATATAAGATAATTAAATCCTATCAATCCCTTTGAGGGACATTGCTTTATCACATCACTATAATGGTTGACTAATGTGTCAATAAACTCATATGTTACACTTTTAGCTTACATTGGTTAACCACAAGCTTATATTTATCAACTAATCTCCCCAAAATAATGATTTTAACAACTTTAAATTCTTAAACATGGTTTTTTTAATTGAAATTATAATTAAACAATTTAAAATGTCCCCTAAAAAGTGTTTGAAAGATCAAGAGTCTTTTCTATTAAAACAAACACTTTAATACTTTTAATGAATGAAAAGACTCATGTAATGAAGTACTACAAAATATTTATATATGGTGAGTCTTTAAGATTACAAAACTAACAAAGTGATATTACAAAATATGAAATGAAATAGAGGTGCCTTGATTTTCTTTTGTTCTTGATTTTTTTTGAAAATATAAAAGGAAATTTCATTAAAGAGAATTGAGTTACAAGCAACAGAAGATATCTAAGGGAATACCCTATCCATCTAAGATTGTAGTGTTGTTACCTATTTAAAAGATATGATAAAAGTACATAGCAAGTTTTGATATAGAGAACGTTGGAGTTTTACACAACACCTCTCAATGGTAATAATTCATTGATGTTATCCATGATCTTCGAAATGAGAAGTGGGGTAGATTTTTGCTTGGCTTGATATTCAATTTGTGATTTGCAAATTTCATTTTTTTATCATCTTCATAAAGTATTTACTTGCGTTATACATGATTTAGTCTTGTTCTTTTAAAGCTTTTTATCATTAAAACAAACTTACGTGTAAGGTTTATGCTTTGTTATCATCAAAACATCAATTGGAAACTCCCTTTGTTAAACACCAACTTTCTTGTAATCTTTTAAAAATAATTTAATATGAGACATTTATTATCCCATTATTTACCTTTGTTATAAATTATGGATCAATTTATATAATAAGAATGTAAAAGTTTATGTTTTCATCCCTTAATTTTTAGTCTTTTACACTTATTATATGTCTAAACATGCCTTTTAGTCCCTAATGGCACTCAAAAATGAGGGTGAATTAGGTGCTTAAAAAGTTTAACAATCTTTTATAACCAATATACTCAATTAACAATAATTAATATAATAAGCATGAGGAACTTTTTTAATATAAATTAATTAAAAATTTGAACAAAAATTTAAAAAAGATAGGGAAAAAAGAATGCGAATCAATTTATAGTAGTTTGGTAAACAACCCTTTCCTATGACTACTGCTAAGATTCTTCTAAAGATTCCACTATAATTATTCTTTAAGATGAAGATAACCTTTGTACAATCTTTTCTTGATAAAGATGAGTCCTCATACAATTTTCTTCGAAGGTGAAGAGGAATTTTAATAACATTAAGAACACTCCCAAATGTGATACCAACACACCAACAAAAGATTATAACACAAAATTATCTCTTTTTTTATTTTGATAATTTACGAGGGTTCAATCGCTAAAGAATGTATAATAATGCTTAAATGCTTATTAAAACTTGAAAATATGTGTATAAGACACATAAACACTTCTTAATGATAAAACCATTGAGGAAAAATCTATTTATAGTGTTTTGAGACCCCTACTTACAACAGTTATATGTAGAGAGTTGGTTGATCAATATATTATACTGATTAGCTATTGTGCATTATAACATATTAGTCAACTAGTGCCTATTGAATGCATAGATTCACTAGCAATTAATAGACTGGTTGACTAGAAGGCATATTGGTTAACCAACAAATTAACCAATTCTAAAATGGGCCCTCAATACATTAAATTTAACAATGTTAATCTCTATTAGTTAGCCATAAACCTATATAGGTCAATCAATCACTCCAAAAATATGATTTTAACAAGCTTCAAATGCTTAAAACCAAAATTTCAAATGCAACTATGATTTAAAAGTTTCCCAAAATGTTCCCAAAAGAGTGTTTGAAATATTAAAAATTTTTTCTATTAAAACTAAAAGCTTCAATGCCTCTTAATTAAATAAATACTTATATAATAAATTGAAATTACATGTTTTTGCATGATGAGCCTTTTAGAGCATTAATTTAACAAAGTGAGTTTACAAAATAATCATATAAACTATAAAATGGCCTTTATGAGCCTTGATTTTATTTTATTGGTTTGATCTTTATTTAATCAGTTGCAATCTTCAACTTCTCTTTATCAACATTTTAAACTATCGTCTTAAGGTTATGGCTTCATTTTGTTCTTATATTGTTTTTCATCAACATAATAAATTCATTAGTCATAATTACTGTTTATTTTCTTCAAAAGTCGATTGCAAACTCCCTTGGCTTAACAATCTCTTCATTTTTGATGACGATAAAACATTTGTAATATTATAAAGCAATATAAAAATTAGCCATATAATCAAGATAAAGAATAACTACCCCTTATTTTATGCATTTGTCATAATTCAATATTAAGAACAAAAAATTTTAATATCAAGTGTGAAAAGAAATATCCGTAAAATACTTAAACATAAACTTACTAAAGTAAAAAAATACATAAATGACCATATATATAAAAGTTTACTTGCTGGAACCCATCCCCGGGCGGGTCACGGGCCCGACGTCCTACGTGACATCTAGACGCATGTCCCACGAGGGAGGAATTCCCTACCAGGTCAAACTTAAAACAAATAACTCATTTAACTTACCGCCGAACAAAATTTAGAGGTAAATCATAAGAAAATTTAATAAGTGTTGATCCCGGGAAAAATGCGTGGTGTGATCGTAAAATAAACATAGACATTAAAATAAGTCAATCAAGAATAAAAATTTCAGAAAAATATTTAATACACAATTTAATAGATAACAATGATTTAATTAAAATGGCTAATAATGACTTTC
>JANQAP020704820.1:0-13039 GCA_026874005.2 Erythroxylum coriaceum | reverse complement strand
ATTAATGACTAAATTCTAAGAAAATAAATAAAATAAATCAATGAATAAATAGATAAATAAATAAAATAAAAGAAAAAATAAATAAAAATTAGGATCCAACATTTCTCCTCCCCTTAAAGAATTTCGTCCTCAAAATTCTTACCTGAGTCTACAATGAGGTATGGATACTTCTTCTGTATGACTTCCAAAGGCTCCCATGTTGCCTCCTCTCTTGCATGATTCTTCCATAAGACTTTAACCAACTTCACAGTCTTGTTTCTTAAGACCTTTTCCTTTGAATCTAGGATCTCTACTGGTTGTTCTTCATAACTCAAATCCTCTCTTAATTGAACCTCTGAAGGTTGGACTATGTGTGAAGGATCTAAATGGTATTTCCTCAAAAATGATACATGAAAGACATTATGAATGTTAGATAATTCTGGTGGCAAGGCTAACTTGTAGGCTAAAGGCCTAATCTTCTCAACGATCTCATAAGGGCCTATGTATCTTGGATTGAGCTTTCCGTTCTTACCAAATCTCAAGACTCCCTTCCATGGAGAGGCTCTAAGAAATACTTTGTCTCCCACTTCATATTCCATCTCCTTTCTATGTGCATCCGTATAGCTCTTCATTCTATCTTGAGCTGCTTTGAGTCTCTGCTTCACCAATTTAATCTTGTCAACTGTAGCTTGTACCAACTCAGGTCCTCAAAGTCTCCTTTCACCTTCCTCATCCTAACAAATAGGAGTTTTGCACCTCCTACTATACAAGGCTTCATATGTAGCCATTTGAATTCCTAAGTGATAGGAATTATTGTAAGCAAATTTAATTAAAGGCAGATGATCGTCCCATGAGCCTTTAAAGTACAAAACACAAGCTCTTAATATAGCCTCCAATGTCTGTATTGTCCTCTCTAATTGGCCATCAGTCTATGGATGGAAAGCTATGCTAAAATGCAATTTAGTTCCCAAAGCCTCTTGTAAAATTTCCCAGAATCAAGAGGTGAATCTGTGATCTCTATCTGAGACTATATAACTTGGAATCCCATGAAGTTTGATTATTTCATCCACGTACTTCTTGGCTAAAGCATTCAAAGAATCTGCTTGTCTAACTAGCAGGAAATGTGCTGACTTGGTTAGCCTATCAATAATCACCTATATAGCGTCATGCTTCCTACTAGTCCTTGGCAATCCCATCAACAAATCCATTGTAATCTTCTCCTACTTCCATTCAGGAATAGAAAAAGGTTTAAACTTACTAGTAGGTGCCTGATACTTTAACTTGCTGGCACACTAAGCATTTTCTAGCATACTCTGCCACATCTTTTTCATTCCTCTCCACCTGAAGTGCTCTTTTAAATCTCTATACATTCTTGTACTTCCCGGGTGCATTGCGTATGGAGCATTGTGTGCTTCATCCAGAATTTCATCCTTCAACTCTTGCATGTCTGGAATATACAATCTGCTTCCTACTACCATCAATCCATCTTCTCTTATCTTTATTTCAGAGGGTTTATCATTTTTAATTTCTTCTCTGACCTTGCTCAAGTACTCATTTTGTTCCTGTAATTCCTTAATCTTCTTATTCAACATTAGCCTTACTATAAAATTAGCCAATATACAATCAAATTCAACTTGCCTCAATGTCACCTTAAGTTTGGCTAATTCCTCCAATAAAGGAAGATATACCGTCTCCACATGTGCCATAGTAGATTTTCTACTCAATGCATCTGCTACTACATTAGCTTTCTCCGAGTGGTAATCTATCATCAATTCATAATCGTTCAGTAGTTTTAACCACCTTCTTTGCCTTAGATTTAACTCTTTTTGGTTCATCAAATATTGAATACTCTTATGGTCTGTAAATACTCTAGTGCTGGTTCCATATAAGTAATGTCTCCATATTTTCAACACAAAAATTATGGCAGCTAACTCTAAGTCATGCGTAGGATAATTCATCTCATAAGGTTTTAATTGCCTAGAAGCATAGGCAATCACTTTATCTCCTTACATCAACACACACCCTAATCCCTTCCTTGAGGCATCACTGTATACTATATATCCATAACTAACAGAAGGCAAGGTCAAAATTGGTGCAGTTGTGAACCTATTCTTTAATTCCTCAAAGCTTTTCTGATATTCCTCTGTCTACACAAATTTCTAATTCTTCATTGTCAACTTGGCAAGTGGGGCCGCTATCATGGAAAAGCCCTTCGTAAATCTTCTGTAATACCCAGCTAAACCCAAGAAACCATTCACTTCTGCTATATTTTTAGGTGCTCCCTATTTGACTACAACTTCTATCTTCCTCGGATCCACATGTACTCCTTGTTCTGAAATTACATGTCCAAGAAACACCACTGCCCTTAGCCAAAATTTGCATTTATTGAATTTAGCATACAACTTTTTTCTTCCTCAATGTCTCCAAGGCAATCCTCAAATATTCCTCATGCTCCTTGTCACTCTTGGAATAAACCAATATATCATCAATAAATACTATGATAAATTAATCTAATAAAGGCTTTAATACTCTATTCATTAAGTCCATGAAGGCTGCAGGGCCATCTATTAACCCAAAAGGCATTACTAAGAACTTAAAATGCCCATACCGTGTTCTAAAAGTAGTCTTTGACACATCGGACTCCTTTATTCTCAACTGGTGGTAACCTGATCTCAAGTCTATCTTAGAGAAGACTTTCGCCCCTTGCAATTGATCAAACAATTCATCTGTACATGGAAGAGGATATCTATTCTTGATAGTGACATGATTAAGTTTCCTGTAGTCCACACACATTCTCAACGATCCATCTTTCTTCTTCACAAAAAGAACTGGAGCTCCTCAAGGTGAAGAGCTAGGCCTAATATACCCTTTCTCTAATAATTCTTCTAACTGCCCTTTAAGTTCGTTCAATTCTATCAGAGCCATTCTATAAGGTGGAATTGATATCGGTGCAGTACCTGGAAGAAGCTCGATGGGAAACTTAATTTCTCTAGGTGGTGGTAGTCCTGGTAATTCCTCTGGAAAGACATCTGGGAATTCCATGACTATAGGAATATCTTCCAACTTTCCTCCATCGGCCTTCACGTCTAGCGCATATGCTAAAAATGCTTCACATCCTTTCCTCATCATTTTCTCTTCTATCAAGGCCGAAATAATTCTAGGTGGACTTATTTTCCTGTCCCCCATAAACACCACCTTCTTACCTTCATCCAACATAAACTCTACTATCTTCTGTTTGCAATCTAAATTGGCATTATACTTTTCTAACGTATCCATGCCCAATATCACATATAATCCCACCATCTTTAATGGCATTAAATCCACCACTAATTGTTCTCCACCAATATACACTTCACAATCTCTATAAACTTGACTAATAATAACATATTGGCCGCTAGTTGGATTACTAACCATTAAAGGACCATCTAATGGGCTCAAATTTCTACCATGCACAATTCTACTTGACCAAACAAATGAATAGGTAGACTCCGAATCAATCAAAACAATAATATCATCATCAAATAATTTAACTGTACCAGTCATAACCTCCGGAGCTGTCTCTGCATCCTCCCTTGTCATTGCAAACAATCTAGCTGGTGCTTGCCCCTCGATCTTCCTGGATGATTCACTGTCTTAGCTGCCTCAGAACTTCCCACTTCAGTTACAGTCTTATATCCCATAGTCTCAGCTCTTTTTGAAGCTTGCATCTGAGTTATCTCTTGTCTTGCATACTGCGGGCACTCCCTAGCCATGTGCCCTTTTTCCTACAGTTAAAACAAGCTCCAGTCAATCTATAGCACTCCCCTTATGGAATTTACCGTAATGCTCACACTTGGGAATGGGTGGCTTTCCCCCTCTCCCCTTTTACTGCCTCCTACTGTTGAGGCTTGATGAGAAACAGTTCTCACCTGTCTAGACCTACTTGCACCACTGCTCCTCTCCTCAGATTGCACAAGGAAAGTCGTGGCACTCCTCTCTAACATAGGAGTACCACCTCCCCTCCTGAACTGTTCTCTCCCTTTCCTCTTTCTGTTTACGGTGCTCTTTATGTTCTCCATATTCTCAACCCTTAATGCTGCTTCAACCAGCTGTTGAAAATTAGAAAAATTTTACGCAACCACTTTTTTCTTGATGGCTAAATGCAATCCCAATTCAAACCTACAGCACTTAACCACCTCACTTATCATCATCTCAGCTGCATATCGGGACAGTTGAGTAATTATAAACTCATATTCACTCACTATCATCTCCCTCTAGATGAGACTCAGAAATTCCCTCTACTTATGCTGAACACACACCTCAGACAAATACTCCTTCTTATAAGTAGCTAGGAAGTCTTTCCATATCAATACTGGCGGTTTCATCTGACTCCCTGGCACACTTTCCCACCAATGCAGGCATCTCCCTGTAGCAAGCTTGCAGCATATTCGACTTTTTCATCATCCTTACAGTCCATTTGCTCCAACACCCTTTCTGTCTTCCTCAACCATGTTTCAGCTTCTTCTGGATCAGTGGTCCTATAAAAGTCCACTGCCCCATACTTCCTGAGCTTATCAAACTGCTTTTCTTTTTTAGTTGGGGCTAGAGCAGAAGTCTGCGGCATCTGGCCCATGGCCTAGACAAAAGTTTGAGCAAAAGCTTGGAACAGCCTAGGATCTAAGGGAGTAGGCACTTGATCCTGTGAAAGAGGAAACTCATACGTTTGTAATCGAGAGGGCTCACTACCCTGCCCTACTAAAGCCTCAACATTTCCTGAGGCTCTAAACTCATCTGTGCCCTCCTCTCTTGGTGGAGGGTCAGTTGCAACAAATCCTTGCAAAGCTCCTCATGTTCTTTTACGAGGTGGCATCTTACTCCTTCAATTAAAACAATAATTGTTTAGCTTACACTTCATTTTAATTTTATTTACTACATGTATGCATGATATGCATGTCACTCAATGCAATCAATCAATTCAACATTGCAAACAATTTATCACACATCATAGTCATTTATACCACTACGCATTCTACGCCTAGGAATCCTAAAAAGCCTAAGCTCTTATACCAAAAAAATGTTGGTGCCCGGGTCCTAATACTTATTACAAAGCTACTTTACGAGAGGATCAGGTAAGGATCATGTACAAGGATCCATCAGGAAAGTTCGTCGCGGCCAACTTTTGACTTCACAGTGGTAAACTTTAAAGATCAAGTAAAAAGATCTCTCGGGAAGAGTTCTCCACAGCTAACTTTTGGCTTAGCTGTGGCGAAGTCATAGAATGAAGCGAGAGTGCCTCTCAAGAAATGTTTGCCAAGGCAAAACCTTCGGATAGACCCGAACCATCCAATACTAAATGTACATACATCCTTTCAACACAACACAAATTCCATCGCTATCAACAATTAACAATCTCAACCAAGAAGATAGATATGTACATGTATGACAAAAACTTCTTTAAATCTTAATCTCGTTACTAAATCAAAATAGAGTTTGAACATAGCTTTAGTTATATATCAACAATTACATCAATAACTTAATACAAAATACAAATGGATGCTCATGTTTGATATGCTTATAAAGCTACCCAATAATAGTCGAACTAACTTAGTTACAAAATAACGATCTTGGAGTTTGCCCAAATGCCTTGCAAAGATCAATAACCTTTTCGTTCTGCACCTAAGGACTAAAATAATGGTTTGAGCTACATGACTCAATGGTTAATATGTTTATGGCCAACGGTAATGAGCCATATAAAATTGAAGTACACATATATGTATATGTCCATATCTCATTTTATCTATCAATTCAATTATCAACCATTCTAGCTCAAAATTCATAGTTAAGGAAGTTATCAAATAACACATAACATGTATAATTAACCATCAAACATAATCAGTCAAATGCATATCATACTTGACAAATCAAATGGAATGCACAAACAAATGGCTTGAGAGTCCCATGGGTCGAAATGGAGAAACTGAAGTTTACACCATAAACAAAATGAGTCAGTTTCTTAAGATGTCATATGCCACAAGCGAGCAGTCGGGAGAAGGTTTAAGGTCAATATGCACGTGACGAACGAAGTGGTTTCTCTCCAGCCCAAACACAAGCAAATTCTTATGCTCAATTCATTTTATCGCATGTTCATACTTTCATGCGTCTTATGCTTTTTCCTCTTTTTCAATTATGCAAAAATGTCATAGCATCTCTCAAGGTATAACATGAGAATACATCATAATACATTTTCCAAATTCCAACATTCACAATATGTCAAATTCAAGCAATTAAGCATACATACACACAAGTAAGCAATTTTCTCATCTCAACAATAACAATAAACATATTACCCACGTAATTCGTTTGGAGAATTCAACTCAATTGTGCCTTTCCTCTTGCTCTTGGATAGGGTTTTCTTGGTTCCCTAAAACAAACCAATTTCTCATTCAATCCACATTTAAATGGAAATTCATAAAGCTTCAATAAGTAAGAATAAATAAAAAAAATCAAGCCTAGACTTAACTTACCTATAGTATATCTAGGCTCGAAAACTAAAACCAAGTTTAGAAATCCACAAAAAATCAAATGGGTTTCTCTTCCTTCTTCTTTTTTCCAACACTAACCCATTTTTCTCTCTAATCCCTTTTGTTTTTCTACCTAAGCAAGAAGAAAAGATGAAACTTACCTAAAACAAGTTGGTTTCTCTTCCTTCTTCTTCTTCTCCTCGCTTCCACGATTTTTCTTCTTCTTTTCTCTTCTTTCCCACGTTTTTCTCTATTCTTTCTCTTTTCTCAAGATTTTCTTCTTCTTCTTTCTTATTCAAGACTACATTTTGTCTTGATTTTCCAATTTTACCCTTCATTTGTCTTGTTCTTCCAATTTTGCCCCTCTTTTAATGTAATGTTCTGTCTTTTGTCTCTTATGACATTACTCTAATTTAATTCTAACATCTCTAATTAATAACCCTAATTTCTATTCATGCTTGCTAAATAAATGACTAAATTCTAAAAAAATAAATAAATAATCAGTGAATAAATAGATAAATAAATAAAAATAAAAGTAAAATAAAAAAATTGGGGTCCAACACTTCTTCACTCGAACGATTCCTCCAAAGGACTTTCACCAATGGGATCACTCGGTTTCTTAATTGTTTCATCTGATATCCTACTATCTTGACTAATTCCTTAATATAACTCAAATTACTTATAACTTTGATCTCCTGAGTTGGTAACACGTGTGTTAGATCAGGAATTTGAGACATTTTAGCAAGTAATGCTAACTTGTAAGCCAATGGTCTAATTTTCTCTATAATCTCATATGGACTAATGTATCTAGGGCTAATCTTACCCTTTTTACCGAACCTTAGCACTCCTTGCACAGGTGATACCCTCAGAAATACTTTATCTCTCATTTTATACTGCATATGTCTCCAGTGCTAATCCATGTAACTCTTTTGTCGGTCTTGTGCTACTTTAATTCTACTACGAATCAATTTCACTTTATCAACAGTATCTTGAATTAGTTCTAGGCCTTTAACAATTCTTAGACCCTTTTCATCCCAATACAAAGGTAAATGACACTTTCTGCCATATAACGCCTCGTATGGAGCCATACCGATACTACTGTGATAATGGTTATTTTAAGAAAATTCAATCAAAGCCACATACTAATCCCATACTCCTTGAGACTCCAATACATAAGCTCTTAGCATATCCTCAATAGTCTTAATCGTCCTCTCACTCTATATGTCTACCTGAGGATGACATGTTGTATTGAAATTCAGCTTCGTACCCAAAGTTGTCTATAATCTTCTCCAAAATCTCAAGGTAATTTTGGGATCCTGTTCTGATTCAATAGACACTAGGACCTCATGTAATCTCACTATTTCATTCAAATACTTCCGGGTTAACTGATCTAGTGAGTTATTCTCTGTCACTGGTAAGAAATGATTATACTTTGTCAATCGGTCCATAGTAACCCATATAGCATCATGTTGTCTCAGAGTCCTTGACAATCCCATAATGAAATCTATGGTAATTTGCTCTCATTTCCACTCTGGTATAGTTCGTAATTGTAACTTTCTAACTAGAGCCTGATGTTTTGCCTTAATCTGCTAGCAAGTCAAACATTTAGCCACATATTCAGCCATTTGCTTCTTCATCCCTGGCGACCAGAAATGTTGTTTCAGCGTATTATACATCCTGACAGTACTAGGATGCATAGCATAGGTTGTATGTATGCTTCCTCTAAAATCTCTTTTCTCAAATTATCCATATTGGGTACACCCAATCTCTACTTCAACCATAGTGTCTCATCTCTCAATTTAAATTCAGAATCGGATTCACTTTCAACTTCTCAATAAGCTTTACCAATTTCAAATCCTTACTTTAGGTTTTTTTGATCCATTCATGTAACATCAGCCTAAGCTTCAATGTCACCAACAATGCCTCATTCTGCCCCAATTTTAACTCAACAATCAATGCTCTCAATTGCACTAAGTTGGGTAACCTCGATGTCTGTATTTGTGATACACTGCAATTTGATTTTTTGCTTAATGCATCAGCTACTAGATTAGCTTTACCAAGATAATACTCAATCGTGTAATCGTAATCCTTCAGCATTTCTATCCATCTCTGTTATCTCATGTTCAACTCTTTCTAACTCAATAGATTCCTCAAACTTTTATGATCAATGAATATTTAGAATGTCTCTCCATATAGATAATGTCTCCAAATTTTCAGAGTGAACACTACTGCAGTAAGTTCTAAATCATATTCTGGGTAATTTAATTTATAAGACCTCAATTTTCTTGAAGCATATGCAATTACTCTACCATCCTGCATCAGTACACATCCTAATCCCTAGTGTAAAGCATCACTATATACCCTACAACCTCCAAATCCAGATGGAATAGTTAAAACTGGTGTTGTAGTTAACTGATGCTTTAATTCCTCGAAACTCCTCTGACATTCATCAGTCCATCTAAAGGGTATATTCTTCCTCTGAAGTTCTTTCAAAGTCGCTGAGATCAGTGAAAACCTGACAAACCTCCGGTAGTATCTTGCTAATCCAAGAAAACTTTGAATCTCAGATATATTTCTTGGAGCTTCTCACTTCATCATTACTTTTACTTTCTTTGGGTCTACCTATATGCCTTGTCTGGACACTATAAGACCCAAGAATACTACTTGAGTAAGCCAAAATTGATACTTACTGAACTTGGCATACAATTGCTTTTCTCTCATTATCTATAGGACTAACCTCAAGCGTTTAACATATTCCTCTCTACTTTTCGAATACACCAAATACCATCAATGAACACAATCACAAAACGATCTAAGTAGGGTTGGAATACCTTATTCAATAAAGTCACAAAAGTTATTGGGGCATTTGTTAACCCAAAAGGCATTATCATAAACTCAAAGTGCCCATATCTCATTCTGAATGCACTCTTTGGTACATCAACCTCTGCTATCTTCAATTGATAGTACCTTGATCTCAAATCTAGCTTAGTGAATACCTGAGCTCCCTATAACTGATCAAGTAATTCATCAATCCTCGGCAACGGATACTTGTTCTTCACTATCACTCAATTCAATTGCTTATAATTGATACACAATCTCAAAGTTCCATTTTTTTTCTTCACAAATAAGACTAGAGCTCCCCAAGGTGATATACTGGATTTGATGAAACTCTTATCTAATAACTCCTATAACTGAGCCTTAAGTTCTTTTAGTTCCATAGGTGTCATCCTATATGGAGGAATGGATATAGGGGCAGTACCTCTAACTAGATCGATAGTGAACTCTATCTCCCTACCTGGGAGTAAACTAGATAATTTTGTGGGAAACACATCTAGGAAATCCCTAGCAATAGGAATATCCTTTTACGTCTGTTCAGTAGAGGTATTAACTACGTAGGCCAGATAAGCTTCACATCCACCTCGAATCAATCTCAAAGCACTCATTGATGATATCAATCAAGCTGGCATTACTTGACTATCACCTCAAAAGATTACTCTTGGCTGATTAGGAGATTTCAGTTTAACCTCTTTAAATTAGCAGTTTATGAAAGCCCCATGAGTAGTAAGCCAATCCATACCTAAGATAAGGTCTATCTCATTTAACTACAATACAATTAGATCTGCTTCTAGCTCTGCCTGATCAACTCGAATCATACATCCCGTATACAATTCTCCTATCACTGTAGTACTACTTATTGGTTTACTCACCTCTAATCCACAATTCAACATCTCTCTACTATAATGCAATTTAGATGTCAGATGTAGTGCGATAAAAGAATGTGTAGATCCTGGATTTACCAATGCAAATGCTTCAAAATTAAAGACATTTAACACATTTGCTACCATATTTGGGGAGTTCTGAGCCTCCTGTCTAGTGATAGTGTAAATCCTGACTTGAGACTGTAGGTGATTACTCAACACCTCAGTCCTGACAATAGGACCAATTGAACTTATTATGCTTCTACCTCTGACTCTCTATCCAGATCTACTAGCTCAGTTTTATCGGATAGTTGTCTCAGTTACTGATCCTCCTCTCATTCCATACTATGCTCTGTAAACTATAGGACAGTCTTTGATTTGATGTTCAAAGGAGCCACATCGAAGGTATGCTCCCAACAACTTCTAACATTCCCTACTATGTTTCTTCCCACAATGTTCACAATTAGGCATCTGCCCAGATACTGTACCTCTACCAGTGCTAGCTTGTGCCAAACTACCTCTTTGTCTAAACCCCGACTGTATTGATCTAATCGATGGTCGAAAAGATCTATTCTGGCGTTTACTGAACCTTCTGCCAGAATCAACTTGGGACTCACCCTATCTCTTCATTCTAAACTCTTGTTTGTATTCTCCTTGCCCATCTTTTAATAACTGTTTTATTCGGATCGAGGTAGCTCTCAACTTAGAAAATCTGCTCATATTTGTAATAGCTAGCCTCGTCCTTATCTCCATATTCAGCCTATCTTCAAACCGTCTACATTTGTCCTCTTCAGTAGGAATCAATGCAGTCGCGTACCCCATCAACTCATTAAATCTTGTCTCATACTCAGCCACTGCGAGACTGCCTTGCTTCATATCTAGGAACTCTTTCATTTTCCTATCCATATAGATCTTCGATATGTAATTATCCTTAAAGACCTTTACAAAGTCTCCCCACTTTAAACCACAAGGCCGGGTGGTACTGCCTAGAACAGTTTACCACCATTTGTAAGCTGGACCTTGCAATAGTGAGACCGCATAGTCAAAATTCTCATCTGACTCACAGTCCATCTGATCAAAGATCTTTTTAGATCTCTCTAACCATCCTTTTTGAATTTATTGTATCTCCTTTCTGTCCTTTCTGAGATTTTCAAATGCATTTTACCAGGTCGAGGTATAGGAGACTCTCTATTGGCTCCTACAGACTCTAGGTCAACTGATTCTCCAACTTGATCAAATATAGTGGATGACCTATAATAAATAATAATCTTGATTACTATCTAAATCTCTCACTATATATTATGTATATATGCCTATATCTGTCCCTATGGATGCCAAACTATACTCTAATGCCAAAAACTGTAACACTCCACTTACACCCAACACGTGCCCGTACATCTCAAGAATATTCGAGCACATGTCCAGTGGAGCCGGTATGTTAGAGCAATCACATACACTTAATATGGCATCATATATAGAATACGAATACTCAAATAACAATTCTTCATTCCATTAGTAAAACATGGTTACACTTTGGCATTTCACTCCAAAATTCATATATATACAGTATCATCATAATCTAAGAGCATACTGCTCTTTTACAAAATATTCTACAAGGAATGAGAAACTAAATAGAAACATTCGATCTAAACTCTATAGTCTCAGCTGACCGACCTTTGAGTCATTTCTTGAGTCCAAAAACGTAGTACTAGACTTTTAGAATGTCTTAGAAGCTAAGTCTCCTCGCTCGTACTTGAAAGTCAACGTTGCAATTTTAAAGAGTTTTGCGAACTCAGTGAGTGAACCATCATCGATGTGCTCACTCATATCAAACTACAATGTTAATTCACAATTCAATTTACAATCAAATCTCATCACATATATTGAATATCACATCACATTTTGTTTCAGAATAGTTCATTTCAAACATTAAGATCATACATATCAATATGTATATCCAATGTACATGTGACCCACTTTCATTGTTACTTTGTTATGACCAAGCGTCTTTCCACTATCTCATATCTATTGTAGATAACAGACTCATTGATAACTATCTCGTATACATTGGGGATATTGGGCTCATTTTACTAGTGAACCTATGGCTCTTTATACACATTTTCTGAGCTTTAATCTCTTTTTCACTAGCTACTTTGGTTACAACTTCATTTATCTAATCATGCATTTCAATGTAATGAGATGCATCAATTCACATTTCATTTGGTATACACATTCACTTTCACATTTTTCATTGGACCTAAGTCCGGCATTCAACAACTTGGATTGAGTACACTTATTTATTTCATATTCACATTCAATGAAACACTTCCAATTTGACCTCAATTATCAACCTCAAAGCATTAATGTCTAGAATTATCACATTCACATAAATATCAATTCAATAATAAAAAATTTAGTAAATACGATCAATTCTAGTGAGAAACATCTAGGTTATTCACAGTATGCTCCAGATAGCTATTGTCTTGATGTCCCAGCAATGTCTAGATATTGTCGCTCTATTTGTGCATTTAAATCAAACAATATACATATTGTACACATTACTAAATTGCTTAATCACATAAGTATTCAATCGTACACATATATATGTGTGTTATGTACAATGTATGCTTAATGGCATTCCTAGGTATGTGTTCCTAAATCATAAGTCGTGATCATCTAAACATTATCACCTGTATACGTCTTATTTACACTTAGGTTTACTGTAACATCCCATTAACCATGTTGAGGCTAGAATAGTAATTATGAGAGATTAGTAAAAAATTAGAAAATGCATTTCATGCTCATGCATTATATGATATGCTCATATTCATGAATATTGAATTTTGCACATGAAAATAATTG
>JANQAP020704642.1:0-13039 GCA_026874005.2 Erythroxylum coriaceum | reverse complement strand
TTAACTCTAAACAACTCATGCTTACAACTTATGAGATCCATTGCTTGATCTAATCAAGGAGTATAACATGTGCTAGTTTATCCAGATTAATAATGTCCCGTCTTATTAATTCTATGACTAGGGATAATTTAGATACTAACATAATTACACATAATAGGAATCTCATTATCGTGATCTCATCATGATTTCCTTCATGTTATATAATGTATCAAGGACTTTATTAATTCGATTTAAGATCACTATCAATTTATAAAGAACATGAACATTAAATTCGCAAAAAAGCCTTTTTATTAATAAAAAAGATTTGTATAATAAGTGCTAAAGGTGATTTCCTTTAGAGAACTTCTTTAATAACCAGATCATCTGCAAATAAAAGGTGAGTGAGTATAATTTTAACACATCGATGATGAAAAGTAAAGCTTCCATTAGAAGCAATGAGTTTATTTAGCAATCTGGACAAGCCTTACATTGCTATGGTAAAGAGGTAGAGGGATAAGGGGTCCCCCAATCTTATACCTCTAGCATTTCGAAAAGGAGTAGAACATAGTCAACTAATGAGAAAACTCAGGGGTGCAGTCAAGATGTCAGACATAATCCATCTCACAAAGATATCAGGAAACCCCATGACATCTAAATAAATTTGGATGAATCTTCAGCTGAGAGTGTTGAAGGCTTTAAAAAAGTCGATTTTAATCAGGCAACTATTGATTCTTTTTGTTGAATTATACTCTTTGATAATCTCTTAAAGAAGTATGATATTGTCTCCAATATTCCTCTTCAGGATGAAGGCACTTTGTGAAACATGAATAACTTCCTTAAGCACATTTTTTAATCTATCAGCAAGCAATTTTGTGATCACTTCATAGAGGGTGTTACATCATGATATAGGTTGAAATTTTATCAAATGGAAGGGCTGCTTTTTCGTAGGCATTAAACAGATATAAGTATGGTTTACCTTCTGGAGCCACTTAGAGGAAGAGAAAAACTCTAGGATTGTCTTTGTAAATAAACTCCCCGTGATCTCCCAAGTATGTTGAAAGAAACTAACAGAAAACCCGTCAAGAATTAGGACTTTAGCATGATGCATACTAAATGACATCTTTTTCACATCTTGAGCAGTGAAAGGTGAAATCAAGGAAATATCTTGAGCTAACGAGCTAGTAAGGGGACGTTTCATATTGCAAAAGGGCTCTTTAGAGAAATCTTGCCCCATTAGGTGACCAAAGAAAGTTTTAGCCAAGGCCAACATAAAATCATGCTTAAAATAAGTGTTGCCTACATCATCTTTGAGTAAAGAAATTTTATTTCGGCTTCTTCTTGATAGAATAGACAAGTGAAAAAATTTGGAGTTGTTGTCCCCCTTCCTCAACCAATTGACACAAGTTTTTTGCTTAAGGATGGAGTTTTGCAAATTCAAAGCTAACTGGTACTCCTTTAACAAATTAACCTATACTGCTCGCAATTTAGGATCATAAGGATCATGATAACAGTTATCCTAAGCTATCTTTAGACTTTTTTTGATGTCAGCAATGGAAGAGGAGTGTTTCTTGAGGAAAAGCTTTAGAGCAACTTTAACCGATTTCAATTTTTGCATAAGCTGGAATGGTTTAAATCCTTTGATATCCTAATTCCAATAGCTGGAGATAAGGTTCCTAAAGCCCTCCATTTGTGAGAGACTATTAAAATATCTAAAGGGAGCACCAATCTTAGTAAGTTGAGTGACGCCTTAGACTAGAATGTAAGAGTGATATGAGAGAAGAGTTTCTCCAAAAATGGACATGAGAGTAAGGGAATTGAGCTACCTAGTTGTGGCTAATTAGTGTTTTATCGAGCTTCTTCCTTATGAACAAACCACCCATTTGTTTATTCGACCAAGCGAAGAATCTACCAGAAGAGGAGAGGTCCATCAGCTCCACATTGTTAAAGAAAAAGTTGAGTTCCTTGTTGTCACCAAAGGAGAAATTTCCCCCCTTCCATTTCAGTTGTGATTAATCTGTATTTAAAGCCTCCTCCAACTAACCCTGTATGCTGAGAGATCGGCTAGAGCCTAATTAAATAAAGCCATAGTTTATGCCTCTGAAAACCAAAGTTGGAGGCATAAATAAGAGTGAGATTGAATAATGTTTAGTGCCCCTCTACCCGAGATTAAAAGTTTATAAGTTAATCACTTTCCTCAACTTTATTTACAGCCAAAATATCAAAATTATAAAAATAGAAAATCCTCCCATTATAATGGGAGAGGTGGTTTGACAAATATTTCCATTCAACTCCTAAAAAAAAGATCCTTTGAATGAAATGGTGCTTTAATTTTGCTTTCAAGCAACCCCACTAACTAAGGCTGTTTTACACTCACCAAACCTTTACCATAGACCTTTTGAGGGGATCATTGAGCCCCCGAATGTTCTAGATCAGGATAGTCATTGAGGGGGGAACCCTTTAGGTTTGATTTTTCCCTTTTCTCCTTGTAAATCTCCTCCTCGATTAAGTATTTAGAAGTTGGAAATCTTCTTAGTTTGCTTTATTATCAGCCTATTGTAAGGTTAAGACACTAAGAGAATTATCAAGCACATCAGGTAAATTTTCAGTGGGGGTTTTCTCCATAACCCTATATCCTCAACAACTATTATCTCCAATAGCTTAGGTGCATTATCATTCAGATTTGTTTAAGGTGAGGTAACAATCTTACTATAACTAACTTCTTGTATATCAAGTCCTTACTTTAAGATTACAGGACTTAAAATGTCATATGTGACCAAATTATTCATTTGGGCTAGTTTAGCATAAGCATTGCCAACATTAGACATGTTTTCTTCATCTAACTTGCTATCCACGTGACCAATTTCATCAGTAGTCATCCTCAATATTTCTTATTGCGTACCAGTTTTAAAGATCTTCCCGTTGATTGCTAAATTTTGGTAGAGTTGCTATGATTCTAGGGGTATGAGAGGGTTATTTCTTTTTCCTCTAGCTCTTCAAGCTCACTAAAACACATAATAGATAAATTATCTAGAAAATAAATTTTTTTCCAAATGTCTAGAAAAAAATAATTTTTCAAAGAGCTTTTTTTCTTGTAAGTGAAGAGCTTGTTTTTCCAGGAATTAGTGGGGGAAGACTCAGAATAGTTACTACTAGTTGGAACCATATCTACACTGTTTTACTTTAAAGATTCTTGAGGTTTTGAAAGGAGGGACTCTCGCGTGAGTGCAGAGAAGTCCTCAAGTGTGGAATAGGAGTCCCCTTTCTCTATGGATGCCAATGGGGCCAGGCAGAGACCGGTCAGCTAGGGTGAAACCCCACCCAAAGAGGTAACTATCAGCTTTGCTGAAGTGCCAATAGTGAGGGGCGGGAAAAATTTAAGACCAAAAAAGGAAAACTATAACGTAAAGAGGTAATATCAGGTAGAAAGAAGTTAGAAAAATTAGATAGAAGAGAGAGATTGAACCTATCAACGTATAAAATAAAGAAAGAAGGAGATTAAGTTGAGTCATCCCTTTTACTGTAAGAGATAAATTTTCTTCCATTACATCTTTACCATCCATAATATTAGAACATGACTAAAGGAAATTATGTATTCATTTCTCTATATATTTAGTACTCTTATTGAAAAAAGAAAACAGAAGACCAGTACACATATAGACTTTCAACTATTGATTATATCAAATCGGTAAGAATCACATGATAGAAAAATGATATTTTAATTGCCAAAGGATCCCTAATTTGGTTCCAACAAGAGAGCACAATCTCTTAAGGAGATGAGAATCCTTAGATCTTTAAAAGGAAGGATGCCTCTTAAATCATGTGATTTTTGAGGGTAAAGAAATAATCACATCTAGCTAAGACAAATAAGAAAGACTTAGTTAAGTTAATTGACATACTAATCATGGTTTTCTGATGTGTCACAAACTAACACAATTCTAACCTAAACACATACTAAACGATTAAGTTAATACTTAAATTCATATTAAACTAGGCCCTAAAATATGATGCAATTAACACTTATTACATACCTAACATCTTAGCAAATTTCTTAAGCTTATAATGAGAGTATAGACGAAGAGGATTCATAATGGAACAAGAGAAAATCATCCATAAATGAGAGGTTAAATAATTTTCTCATTTAAAATGATATTTGAAGCATTTAGAATTTGAGATGAAATTCTTAAAAAGATGAGCAAAACTTCATGTCTGAGTACATATAAATATAATGAAAGGTGATCTTATTGTTACAGTCCTATTTTATGTTTAAATAGTTTAATGTGTTCATCATTGACCAACACTATAACAGATAGAGGTGAAACACTAATCAACCTAAGAAATAAATTCATTTAAAAATCAAAATGCTTTAAGAGTACAAAGAACAAAGTTCAAATTGAGGTTGTCCAATGCCTTCAAAATGTCAAATTAAAAAGGCATCTTCATGTTAGACCACTTAGGACAATACTTACGTATTTCTTGAAAAAGTAATAAGTTATTGCTAATTCTTTGACCTAGGATGAAGGTAGTTTAGGAAGAATTCACCAGCTAAGGTTGTTTTTTCTTTTATTCACTCATTTATTACTTTTAAAGTATATTTATAAATTATGTAACAATAAGAAATGAATTTGAAGTCATTTAGGGAAGAAGCACTTGGAATTTTGGGAATTTGATGCATATAGGTATGGTTTTTCTCTTTTCACATTCTAGAATTCTAGAAGACATCTTTGATAATAATTGTCAATTATTATCTAATGATGTGCTAGAAATTTTGAAAGAAAAAGTGATATGAACCCCATAAATCATGATCTAGGAACCCACAAATAAGTTTTTTGAGAAATAACCCACAATCAAGTTGTTGAAAGGAATTTCCAAGAAAGCTAAATCAAATTTTTTTCAAAGAAAAACCTTGACCAATGTTTAGATAAACACAAACCAAAGTTATAAAAGAAGGATATTGATGCCACACTTTTGAAAAAAAGAGACTGAGAGTGATAAGTCAGATGAACGCCACAAGGAATAACCTTGATAAGTTCTAAGTTCAATAAAGAACCAACAAAGTGAATAACCTCATCAATTTCATAAAAATTCCAATATGAATTCTTGTACAAAAGATGACGATTATATAGGCTAAAGAAAACCCTAATTAATCTTCTAGCAATGATTTATACCTAAAAAATAAGGAAATCCCTAATATTTAGGACAATATTTTCAAAAATGATTCTTAAAGCCAAATATAGAAAGTGGACTTTTAAGCAAAGCCCAAAATCAACTAGAGATTTCTTGAAATCATCAAAATAATATAGTCTTCGAATTAGGCCAAATAAACACCTAATTAGGCCTATTTAATACGTGACTTAAGTTGACAGGGCCGATTGATCTCTCTAAGCCCAAATCAGCTTCTATTGTTTCTTGTTTAGCCTAAACATCTTTAATCAATCCATTAAGAGCTTCCTTCACCCTTTTAACTTTAGCCTGAGTTATTAGACCTCTAGCAATGTTTAATGGATCATCAAAATATGTTAAACCAGATTGCGCCATCCTTTGTGTGTCCTTAGCTGGGTTTCTATCATTCCCCCTCTTTTTAGAAGGATTTGTCCTTGAATCTTCATCACCTACATCAAATAGAGAGAGATCAAAAACATTAAATGTAGCACTAAAATTATACTCATCTGGTAGATCCAGCTTGTGTGCATTGTCATTGATATGCGTAATGACTTGGAATGGTCCATCTCCTTTTGGATGCAACTTAAAACGACATTTTTCCAAAAATCACTCCTTCCTCAAATGAACCCAAACCTAATCTCCTGGTTCAAATATAACTTTCTTATGCCCTTTACTGGTTTAAGAAGCATATTGTTCTGTCCTCTTTTCGATTTGAAGTCTAACCTTTTCATGCAATTGTTTCACTAATTCAACCTTCCTTGTGCCACCTAAACTAGCATGCTCATCGATTGGTTAAGGTGTTAAATCCATTGTAGTCAAGGGATTAAACCTATACATAACTTCAAAAGGTGAAAAGTTAGTAGTAGAACGAACGTAACAATTATAAGCAAATTGAACAAATGGAAAACAACCATCCCATTTCTTTAAATTCTTTTGAATGATAGCACGCAATAACGTAGACAAAGTTCAATTAATTACCTCAGTTTGCTCATCAATTTATGGATAGAAAATTGTAGAAAACATTAGTTTAGTACCTAGCTTACCCCATAATGTCTTTTAAAAGTAGCTTACGAACTTGACATCCCGATCAGAAATAATGATCTTTGGCATTCCATAAAGTCGCACTAGCTTATGAAAGAATAAGTCTACATTTTGATTAGGATCATCTGTTTCATGGCATGAAATAAAATGAGCCATCTTAGAAAAATTGTGCATAACAACAAATATTGAATTGTTACCTCTTTTTGACCTAGGTAAACCTAAGACAAAGCCTATGGAAATATCTACCTATGGTGCACTTGGTATTGGAAAAGGATTATATAATTCATGAGGCAAAGATTTAGATTTTTCTTGTTTACAAGTTATACATTTCTCACGAATTCTTTCTACATCACGTTTTATATATGGTAGAAAGAAATGCTCAATAAGTATATCTAAAGTTTTCCCCACACTAAAATGTCCCATTAGGCCACCTCCATAAGACTCACGAACCAGTAACTCCCTTAGAGAACAAATAGGCACACACAATCTATTTTCACGAAATAAGAAAACTTCATGCCTATAAAATTTGTCAAAGATAGCATATTCATAAGCTTCAAACACATTACCAAAATCAAGATCAGAAGAATGTGAATCCTTAATGTACTTAAAACCTAACAATTTAGTATCCAATATAAAGATTAAGGTATAGCTGTGAGATAAAGCATTTTCAACCATATTGTCCTTATCTTTTTAGTACTTGATCACATAAGGAAAAGATTTAATAAACTCCACCCATTTTGCATGGCATTTGTTATACTTACCTTAGCCCTTCAAATGCTTCAAGGACTTATGATCAATATGAATGATAAACTCATTGTGCCATAAGTTATGATTCCATATCTCCAAGGCCCTCACTAAAACATACATCTCCTTATCGTAGGTTAGGTAGTTCAAGGATGGCCCATCTAGTTTTTCACTAAAATAAGCAAGGGGTCAGTTTTCTTACATCAAAATATCCCCAATACTTATACCTGAAGCATCACACTTGTTGATTGCAAAATAGTTTATTAGTTTTACGCTCAAAAATTGCAAGTATACGGGTCGTGACTTGTAGTTAAAAAGCAGATATCGATCCCACAAAGATTATACTTAGGCACCACTTAATTCAGATCAATATTTGTTTAAGACTTAAAATTGTTTTATAGAAATAAACTAGAAAATTAAAATATAATTAAGTGACTAACAATGAACAATTGATAACAAAAAAATGTAGAAAATTGGAATTCAAGATTTTAATAACTAGAGATCACTTTTTTCCTATCTTGTCTCCCTCTTCTTTTATTAATTGAATTGTGTCTCACATAAGATGTCCAAATGTATTAACTACCCTCTCTTAAGGTGTAATTAATTGTCCCTAATCAAATTAAATGAAGATGATTAAGCAATCTATCAATCTACTAAATAACTCCACCAATTTAACTAGTTATTAAGTTATCGTATGGGTGATCAATTAAATTAGTCAATATCTCTCTTTCAACTAATTAATTAACATGATGAATGTAGGTCTATAGAATGCCAACTCTCGTTGTACGATCCTACGCAGATTACCCTACTCAATCTCTCAATCTATTGCAAAGTATAAATGTATTCAACATTCATCAAAGACATTTTTCATTCAAATCAATAAAATAAGAGTTCAACAAGATAGTTAAAAAGTAATCCCTAAAAATAAATTAGCCACTCATAATGTCTATAACATTCCCAATGAATATTTCATCATACAATGACTAGAAGAGATAAAATAACTGGAAATTAAATAGAACTCCTCCTCTTCTTTGTTAGAATCTGGAAATTTCGATGTTGGTAAGCTCTTTTCCCAATTGTGATTAATGATCCCTTAAATCTCCACCTTTCTCAAGACTCCAAACTTGAGTTTTTCACTCAAAGAGGCTATTCTACACAGAATTCTCACATTCTCCTTCCATCTATTAGTGTTTTTTTATCTTATATAATCCAGAAAACCTAAAAATTAAGTGAACCCCGCATATGTCCTTGGGTTAGACATCCCACGATCGTGGGAATTGGCATGATTCCAAAGATCATGGGAACTAGCATGATTCCCATGATCGTGTGTTCGTGCATCATAATGCTTCCTCTTCTCTTATCCTCTTTTGGTCTTTAGCTCAAATGCAAAGTTGCTCAATCTTCATTCCTACATCAAAAATCAATTCTTACCCTAAATTAACATCAAATATAAAAGAACAACAATGAAGATCAAACTAAAAGAAGACATACAAAATGAATCCTAAAATAAAACAATAATAAACTATTATTCAAGAAACACATGCCAATTACTTAGAAAAACACACACTAATGCACAACTATCAACTTCCCCACATTTAAATCTTTGCTCGTCCTCAAGTCAAATAAACACAACCAATCAATTCCATCATTTCATTTTCACAAAGATCAAAGCATACAATCCCTCAAATTTTGGCCAACTCAAATATTAATTTATTACACATATCATGACTACTTTTCATTAGTGTACATAAGCAAACTCAACATATGACATTATCACTCAAAGATAAGTATAGATGCAAAATGAATCTTCCTCAAGGTATCTCTCATTTCTCTCAAGTGTTTGATAGTTAGTGTTTTGTTTAAACTTCCTCTAGGAAACTACACTACTATAGGCTTGCTAATATACCAATTCTCCTCTATAATGATGGCAAACATAAATAGATCAAAAGGACTTGTTTCAGGTTGTAATGTGATAAAGGTTAAGGTGGGTAAAACAAGTAAAGGGATTAACACAAGCATTTGTAAAGTAAAAAGTGGGTAAAAGGGATAACAAAACATAATTCCGAGATACACATATGTAAATATGCGACTACTTTGGACTTATTGATGCTACTAAAGTGTTCTTCCTTTTTCTTTTTTTTTTCTTTTCATTTTCATTTTTTCATTTTTTTGTTTTTCTTAATACATGGAAGAAACTATGAATAAAATAACAACTAACTACAATGTGATTCAAAAGCAGAAGTATCCTCAACTCTTCTCGAAAAAAAATTCACAACAATCCCATAGGTTAATGAGGTTTTGGGTTTTAAAATTTTCGGGTATTTTCAAGAAACAAAATGGTTAAGGCTCAACAAGGGTAGCAAGGGATAATAAAAGGGTAGGTCATTTAAGCCAAGGGTTAATATAAAAAAGACCTTAATCATCTCTATTAAGCATGCATCCAGTAGACTTAAACCGATTCAAAGCAAGTTCTGAAGGTAATAACCTAAGGAAGCATCACACAACAAAGAAATATAATGACAATAAATGGAGTCATATAGGCTCAATCCTCACATTGTCTCAAATGAAAATTCATTATGCATCTCTACACTACCTCATTGGTCAAATGTCAAATTGTGAGTAAGTTTATGTAACCAACTACTTTTCATCACTCAACACGGTTCACTTTCTATTCAAGTAGCCTAATCTAAGTTCAAGCATGCATTCAATCTAATTCCAACTAGCATGACAAAATCTCATGGCAAAACAAATCAAAATGATTCAACTATGGTTCCATTGCTTAAAACAAAATAACATGATATGCCTAAATATGCAACCTAATTAACAAAATGAAAACAGTGACTAAAACAATGCAATTGGCAAAGCAAGTGTCACCTACCCATACTTAAAGAACACATTGTTCTCAATGTGACAAGGTAACCACAAAATAAGGATAAATGACATCAAACTAAACCAAAGACATAAAACAAACAAAAGACATGAAACCAATAAAAAAAAATCAAACCAACAAAAGACATGAAACCAAACAAAAGACATAAACAACTCACAACATAATTAAAACAATGTAAAAAGTTTAGGGTAAGAAGGGCTTATGCATATTGTGGTGGCGACGGTGTTGGCAAAGGACTTCAAAATTATTCCTCTGAATGAACTTGAGGAATTTCTTCTTCATATACTGCTGGTCCTTGTAGACTTATCTCATTTGGGTGCTGTGCTCATTAATTTGCAATGCCATTTGCTGATGATTAGAGGCCATCTGGTTGTGGATTTACTGAAATCTATCGACCTTTATTGGTACAGTTGATTCCTCTTCCAATGCTTCTTCTTGTGGCTCCGGAGCCGCTTGGGATGTGGATGGTCAGGAAGTGATTGCATCCTTACCCTTCTTGTTCTTAATTGCAGTGCACATATGAGGATTTCAAAGCTCCATAGAATGGGGCTCTAAAATTTTAGAGCGTCTCAAATAACATATGTCAGACATATTATATTGAGTTATACATACATTATCCACATCAAGGTTGTAAAACAAAGCCAAAGCAGTAATAATTTAAGACATGCCAAAATAAGAGCTCTTCTTATTAACACAATTGATAATTGATCAAAAAATCTGATAAGGTGTATTTATTTTGATTTTTTGATCCAGGCACCAAAGGAAGAAAAGTTCCTTGGTCGAGTACTTATTACTTTCATCTTTATTAAAAACCATTAAGCACATAAATTTATGCAGAAGTAAGTGCTTGGCGCTACGAATTAAAGTATTTGTCGCATTTCTAGAGTCAAAATTGGCTTCATTTGTCAGAATTTTCTTGTAATTATCCACTTCAAATTCATCATGATCATCTAAAATTTTTGTGTTCGATAAATCAAAAAGTGCACAAATGACATTATAATCAAGTTAATAAACATTGCCAACTATCTAAACCAAAATACATCCATTATGGATTGTAACGTACTGTGGTGAAAAATTCGATAGTCATCATGGGATAAATTGGCACATCACAACGAATGAACCTACCTCAACCAATGTTCGTAGCCAATCGTTTAACCTTATGCCTCACTCCTATAATTTCTAATAGGTCAAAGTCAAAATATCTAAGAGTAATTAATTCTCTATCTCTAAAGTCCCAAAAATGCATACATTTGTCTTCCGAATAAATGGGGAATGGGGTGCAAAAAATGACCTCCATATCGGGTTTACCTTCACTGAAGATTTGAAGGAGCAATTCATTGATTGGTTTCTGAGCTGCCATCTTCTTCGGAGCCATTGCAAAAGAGAAATATAAAAAATAAGGAAAAGGAGAGATGAGTTTGTTTGTGAGAAAGAAAAAATCTCACCAAATCTTTTGATTCTTGAATGATTAATGTATAATAAGAGCAAAGGATTGTAAGATTTATGGAAGAGATGAAGAAAATACCAAGAGTTTCGTGTAAGATGAAGGATTTGAGAGAGTGGGAGAGTAGGTTTTCGTGTTTGTAGAGAGAGAGAGTGTTAAAAGTTAAAGAATGAAGAAATAAGAGAAGAGGGAAATTTAAAATTTCCTTTAGAGAGAAAACCCACGATCGTGGGAATCACCCTCATTCCCACGATCGTGGTTAATAGATTAATCTTCTAATAAATACCTTTTGTCTCTTTGCATGCAATTTATATTCTATGTTCATATCCTTATTATTTGCATCATATTTATTTAAATTTATTGAGATTTGTTATTTTGTATTAGATGATATTGTTAGCTTTTTGCAATTAATCTATCATTTCGGTCTGAATTATAGATTACACCAATATCTATATATACAGTGTTTATTATTTACAAATAGATTTTTGGTCTGGTTTGACCAAAACTATCAGAAACATTGTAGTAACTACCTGTCCTATTTGTAAACAATAGCTATTCAATTAGAGATTGAAACCTTATTAGATGACGTTTGTAGTGAAAATCTGCTAGATCCAATAAAAAATAATAATCAACAATTAATTGAAATTAAATTCAAGGATTCGACACAAGAAGTTAATATATTCAAATCTTTATTCAAAAATTACCTTATCCTATGAATCAAAAGGTCGAAACCATATTTCAAGAAAAACAAGCCACTAGAGCAGTAGCCTATAACTTAGGAGGAGCTATTTTAGTAACCTAAGAAATTCTAGCCGGAGAATGTTTTGCACGATCATGGGTTAACTCTCCAGAAACTTTCTAGAGAGTCTTCCCACGATCGTGGGAAACCTACCAATTCCCACGATCGTGGGTTAGTGCAATTGTTCCACTTCTAAACCTTCTTCCAAGGCTAGCATGCATTCTCCATAATCCTGCAACCTACAAACACATCAAAATAATATTACCAACAAGAAATTTGAAGAGAAAGCAAGTTAAAATTCAAACCAAATTCAATTAAACATTAACCAAACTTAAATCAAACATAGTTATAACTAAATGAATCAAACAAACAAAAAGACAAAGACAAACAAAAGAAAATAAAATTTCATGGGTTGCCTCCTATACGGTTGTTGGACCCCGTTTTCGGAGCCCAACGTTCATGCTCTGATATCACACTTGTTGAGCCACGTTTTCGGAACCCAACTCTTAATCGGAATACATCTGTCATAACCGAACATTTAATCGAAAATATCATAATACTCTACGATCTTTACTTCATCATACTCTTTAATACATTAATTTCAACAAATTTTCATCAATCACATTTCAATACCCTCAAACAAAGGGTTGTACAAAGCTATAATGGCCTTTCAAGCCACAATACAACAAAATCCGAAATCTCAATACACAAAGGTTACATGAACTACAAAGTCTTAAAAAGTGACTAAAGCCTTGTGTCTTCCAAAAATTATCTCAAAATACAACCTAAGCAAGCTTCGAATGATGCCTTGACTCTTTTTCACTTAATCTCTTACTCATCACCTGAAGGTAGGGACAGGAGGGGTGAGCTTAAAAGCTCGTGGGTGAAAGTTTATAATAATAAGATAAACAAAAACTTTTTAAACCATTTTACTTGTCATGGAAAACTTTTACTGAGTTCATAACACACACGTTTCTTAAAATTCTTGTCAAAATTCACAATATTGCAAATCATGTATGCATTCATCATGTCAAACATATCA
>JANQAP020704547.1:0-13039 GCA_026874005.2 Erythroxylum coriaceum | reverse complement strand
GGTGTAAGAGACCTGAAGAGGCTCTAGAAGGAAGAAAGAATACTTGTAATTTATTGAAGTATAGTGAATACTCAGACGAATTCTGAGGACTGGATGTAGCCCACAGTTTGGGGTGAATCAGTATAAAATTACAGTGTCTATCTTCTATCTCTCAACTTATTCTATTTTGTTCTTAAATAAGTATATAGAAGTTATTTGTGATTTATCTACGTAACAATTTTTGTATAATATTTGTGATATTCTTTTAACAAGTTAGAGAAGTTCTTATCAGAAATATTAAGAATTTTGTATTCAAGAAAATATTACACAATTCAACCCCCCTTCTTGTGTATTTTGTCTAGTATAAGTAATTTCTATATTAACATGTGATTTACTTCAAAAGGTATATGATTTGAATTTTGGTATTGATAGACTATAGTTAGTAAATTGGAATTAGTTTATACCATTAGAGAATTGAGGTATCTAAATGTATATTTGGATTAGGAAAATTATCAAATGGCAAGTTAAGTTGGTAAATGAAAATTAGAATGATTAAGCCTACGAATTAGTGACATTTGGCATCATCCATTGTGTGACAAATGGCTTGGCAAGAATGTGACAAATGACATTATTAATAAGTTGACAATTGGCCTAATGGAAGTGTTGCAATTGGTAGCATAAATGGAGGGAAAATGGGAGTCATACATTGGAGACATGTGTCACTTCATGAATGAGGCACCTAGTAGCTTAGGTGTTACGTTCTTATAAGAAAGTTTCTGCAACCCTCACTTTGTTTTCAATTTCTCCACTGAAATCATCCTTGTCTATGTTCTAAATTTTTGCATCAATCTTACATATTATCACACGAAGTCCTTTGCCAAAATATTCATTAAGGGAGCTACTTGATGTTATCCTTTATGTTGCTATCTACGGTGTGAAGATCATCTTAGTTCCACCTTGATCTTGAAGTTAGGTTTGGTTGCTTGAAAGGGCTGATATAGTTGAATCTTAGGAGTTGTTCTTTGAAATTAAAGAGGTAAGGGAATACTAAACTTGGTATCATGTTATAACATGTATCGTTTGATGTTTGAAGTGGATAAAATGTGTACTGAATTAAGAAAGAATTGAGGTTAGAAATTTGATACATATTGGATACTTGTTAGAAGGAGTGATTCCACTGAATAGGTATCAGTATATTAGCCATATCTTGACCTGTAGACATCAAAATGGGATGATTTTAAATTCATATTAAATTAGAAACATATATCTACAACTTTAATGAAGGAATCGAATTTGATTTCTATTACTAAGGGTTTTGAAATTTGACTTGAAGTTGAGTTATGGTTGTTGTCCATGGTTAAGAATAGTCTGTAGTATTTTGGATATAACTCTCGGAATAATGAAAAAAATTGCATTATTTTTATTTCATTTGAAACTTAATACATATAGGAACATTTGTTTAGAAGAACATAATATCTAAAAATGTTAATAGCTAGGTCAGATTGGCCATACAAAACTGATCCAAAAACTTATCTTGTGAAAACAACTTTTTGGAGGTTTTAGGTCCCTTATCCTACAATTGTAGGAAATGGTTAGGAAGGTGAAAAAAAAAGATTTTGTTCAATTGATGACTGTATAAGGTTAATTAAGTAAAATTTTTAATTATGCATTATTTATTGAGATGATAATATAAAGGATGTATGGTTTACAATGTTGAATTGCTTGGTGTGATCATGAATGAATGAGTTCCAAAGGCTTATGTATTATGAATTGAATATGGATGTATGTGAATTGGGAATTTCTACAATAATATTGTGAAAATTTTGGACCATCAGTTGTCCGAGGAGTTTGATAGTTGTGATTGTGTTGGAAGTGCCTTCTATTTGTATGAATATACACAATTTGTGAAGACTCAATACCTCTATTGATGCATTATTGCATATACTTGTAATTGTATGACATGTTAGTTTATTTAAAAATCAGTGAATATGTCAAGTTAAACAAAATGGAATATAGTGGTATGTGTTGCAATATGTTCCTCATATGAGAATTCTGAAAAGAACCCTTTTTGTTTTAAAATTGTTAAGTCCTAGTTGTGGGTAAATAGGCATGCCTAGAAGGGTTTGTAGCTGCTCCTGTGACACTTTGGTGTCTCCTATTACTGACACTTCAGTGTCTCCTGTTATTGGGTCATAAGTCTCTCATGTTCTATAATACCGATCACGGTATCTCCTGTATTAGTCCTATTACCCACTTCTGTATAAAGGATTAATAGACGAACTTGTTTTGTATTATGCTATATTTTCAGTTCTGATATAAATAAGCTTTGATTTGAAACATCTGAGATCTGTATTGAAATAAGCAAATTATGTTTTGTTATAGACAAGTTTTGTTCTAATATTATAATATTCAATTTTGCAATTAGTGAGTTTTGCACTGAAGCAAATGTGTAACCTATTCTAATATGTTCTGTTTTGTTATGAGATTCATGATATTTTGGTTCGGTTTGGAAATGGATAAGTAAACACTACTTGTGATTTTAAATATGTGAATGTTTGGATGACTGTTTGAAACATTTGTCAGCTTATATCCTGTTTAGTTTATTCCCCACTAAGCTTTATGTTTAGCACGGTGGTTTTGTCCTATGTAGGTTTAGATAGGAGGGTTTGAAGATTGGGACAATAGCAACCGCAGTGGCCAACAAAGAATGTGTTTTGTTTTGGGAATGTATATTTGCGTTATATGTAATAATATGAGACATGATGTATTTTGTTAAAAGTTTGTAAATATTGTAATACAGAGTGTATTTCAACTTGTGATAAGTATGTTTTGTTTAAGGGGTTTGTGTAATATAATAACTTTAATTCAAGATGGTGTTGTAATTGAAGCATGTATTCAAATAAATTCAGTATGCTGGTTAAATTTTGTTTAAAGTTGAATGTGTATAGAAAAGTAATGATTGATTGTTTGAATTCTGGCAAGGCTTTGTTTTGTTTTAATACGTTTAATTCCTGTCTTAGGTAACATCCGCATATCCTTCCACGGGATATTTAGGTGTTACAAGAAATATGAAATTTTAAACTCATTTTAACTTATTTTTTATTCACAAATTTATTATGAATCCAGATAGATAAGATCATAAAGATATGCCATGGGCTGTTGGTTGACATGGGTATAGAAGTCATGTTACTATTAGATAACAAGTCCTCAATTCTTTATTTCTATTTATAGATAATTTGTGTACTTGGGAGTCCTTAATGATTAAATAAACCAAAATTTTACCATGACTGCAATTTTAGAGAGAAGCAAAAGTGAAAATCTATGGGGTCGCTTCTGTAATTAGATAACTAGTACTGAAAACCATCTTTACATTAGATGGTTTGGTGTTTTGATGATCCCTACTTTATGGACCGCAACTTTTGTATTTATTATCACTTTCATTGCTGCACCTTCAGTAGATATTGATGGTATTCACGAACCTGTTTTTGGATCTTTACTTTACAGAAACAATATTATTTCTAGTGCCATCATTCCTACTTCTGTAGCTATAGGTTTACTCTTTTATCCAATATGGGAAGTTGCATCTATTGATGAATGGTTATACAATGACGGTCTTTATAAGCTAATTGTTTTACACTTCTTACTTGGTGTAGCTTGTTACATGGGTCGTGAGTGGGAACTGAGTTTCCATCTGGGTAAGCACTTGGATTATTGTTGCATATTCAGTTCCTGTTGTAGCTGCTATTACTGTTTTCTTGATCTACCCGAATGGTCAAGGAAGCTTTCTGATTGAATGCCTCTAGCAATCGCTGGTACTTTCAACTTTATGATTGTATTCCAGGCTGAGCAAAATGTCCTTATGCACCTATTTCACATATTGGGCATAGCTGGTGCATTTGGAAACTCCCTATTTAGTGCTATGCATAGTTCCTTGATAACCTATAGTTTAATTAGGGAAACCACAGAAAATGAATCTACTAATGAAGGTTATAGGTTCGGTCAAGAAGAAGAAATAATATCATAGCCACTCATGGTTATTTTGGTTGATTGATCTTCCAATATGCTAGTTTCAATAACTCTCATTCTTTACATTTCTTCCTAGCTGCTTGGCTTGTAGTAGCTATTTGGTTCACTGCTTTAGGTATTAGCACTATGGCTTTCAACCTAAATGGTTTCAATTTTAACCAATCTGTAGTTAATAGTCAAGGTCGTGTAATTAATACCTGGGCTAATATTATTAACCGTGTTAACCTTAGTATGGAAGTTATGCATGAAATTAATACTCATAATTTCCCTCTAAACCTAGCAGCGGTTGAAGCTCCATCTACAAATGGATAATATTTCAACTTTAGTGTGTATGAGTTTTTGAAAAAAATATTACTAAAAAAAGGAACAGTAGCCAATTTATTATTCTAACAAGAGGTTTGGTATTGCTCCTTTTTTTAGCAATATTGTTTAACTTTACATAATTTTTTTATTTACTTCAACATACGAAATAGAAATCTTTCTTTTATTTTTTTGTGTTTTCTTTTTTTGTCTCTTTCTTATCTTATTCTTATAAGAATAAAGAATAAGAAAGAAAAAATTGAATGAGAAATGCTAGAACTTATTTGTAATTTATATATTTTTTACTTTGTAATTAAAGTATTAAGGGCGAGTGTAGCCAAGTGGATCAAGGCAGTGGATTGTGAATCCACGGTCCGCGGGTTCAATTTCTGTCGTTCACTTATAAGAAAACAAAATCAACCATGTTACTAGTATTTCTTTTTCCACCTTTGTGTTAAGCTTATTTATTTTTCTTAATAAATGATTTGCTTTTTTAGTGAACACGCCACGGTCAATTTCTCCTTTTTTTTAAAGATAAAGAAACAAATTCTATTTTCTCTCCTATTTACTACGGTGACGAAGAATCAAATTATTACTATATTTATTCCTTTTTCTACTTCTTCTAAGTGTGGGATAAATCTAAGGGGTTGCGGGTTTTTCTACTAATTAGGGCTCTCCCTTCACCACCCCTATAGGGATGGTCTATAGGGTTTATAACCACTCCTCTTGTTATAGGACACTTACATAGCCAACATTTAGATCTGGCTATACCCAAACTTTTGTGGTTCACCCCTGCATTCCCTACTTGTCTGGTTGTTGTTGAGAAGTTCTTGGATATTAAACGAACCTCTTCAGAAGGTAATTCTAATATGGCCGATTATCCCTTTTTTGCAATCAATTTTGTTACAGCACCTGCCACTCTAGCTAATTGTCCACCCTTTCCAAGTGTGATTTCTATGCTATGTATGGTCGTGCCTAAGGGCATATCGGTTGAAGTAAATTCTTCTTTTTGATCAATCATAACCTCTTCCCAAATTGTACAAGCTTCTTCCAAAGCATACAGCTTTCTGGGTGTAGATGATGATATCTATATAAATGGATATCATATAATGAAGTACTATACATGAGTAGATATATAGGAATCCAAATATGCTAAATCAATCACGTTATGCTCTTCTACATCCTAGGTCTTTCTGTTCCTTCATCTGGCTTATATTCTTCATGTAGCATTCAGATCGAATGGCTCTATGAAATTACGTCGCTACTTCCACATATTAGGGGTAATGTAGGAGACATCTTTATTTTTATTTTTCCCCAGGGGAATCTTTAGAATTCCCACTGCTTAACTTTCAATTTGTCTCTAACCTTCAACTGAAATATGAATAACCCGTCCTCTCTTTGAAACATGGGGCGCTTTTGGTTTTGTCAGTGCTTGAAACAAATTTATCTTCTCTTTATTACTATATCTCTAGAGTCAATAATTTTATATGAGGAACTACTGAACTCAATCACTTGATGCCATTACTGTTTAGTTTTCTATTGAGGTATATCCTGTAAAGGTACTTAAATTGGATCAGTGATCAATTTCTAGGTTTCATCATAAACCTAATTGGTTACTGCCAATTACATAAATCAATAGTTTAAACCGCACTCAAAGGTAGGGCATTTCCCTTTTTTATAGGAACTTCTATACCAAAAATAATGGTATCTCCAATTATAGCCCCTATGGGATGTAAAATATATCTTTTTTCACCATCCCCATAGTGTATGAGACAAATGTATGCATTTTGATTAGGTTCGTATTCTATGGTTACGATTATACCATATATGTCTTTTTCATTCAGTTAAAAATCAATTTTATGGTATAGACACTTATAACCTCCCCCTCTATGCCTTACGGTAATGATTCCTTTGGCACTATGACCTTTACCACAGTGATGTTGTCCATAGATCAAATTTTTTCATGTATTAGATTTCACTTGACTGTCTATGGTTCCATTGCATGTGCTCAGCGTAGAAGTTTTGTATAAATGTATCATCATGCTATTAAGTATTTTAATTTAAGTTTTTTTTTCAAAAAGGTGGAATAGAATAAACCGGTTGAAGTGTAATGATCATACATCTGTAATGCATTGTATGTCCCATAATAGGTCTCATTCTTCTACCCTTTCCTAGGAGTCGGCTATTCATAGCTATTACCTTGACATTAAAGAAGAGTTCGACCCAATGCTTTATTTTTGACCTAGTTGATCCTAATTCGACATTAAAAGCATATTGATTTTTCCCCAATAACTAAATATTTTTTCTGTAAATACTGCATAATTGATTCCATCCATAAATCTGTTTTCTTCCCTGTGAGTTCTATTCTCAATAAGAATGTTAGTTCTTACTGTTCATATATTATGATATGAATATACCACACCAATTCATTATGTATGGACGATGAGATTCCATTGACATAGAGCCAATTCCAATAGACTTATTGGAAGGTTCCATTTACATGCATCCAGTAGGAATTGAACCTATAAATTCACTAATTATGAGTTGGGCGCTTTAACTATTCAGCCATGGATGCTTAGTGGGGATCCTTGTACATGGTGAATCCAAATTCCAATTGGAATGAAATCTTTAGGATAAGTGAATCTAATTTATGAGGAGTCAATGAAAGGACATCAATTCAAAACCTAGACTTTCGAATTGAGAGAGATCAAGAATTCTCACTATTTCTTAGATTCATGGACCCAATTCAATTCAGTGGGATCTTTCATTCACATTTTTTTCCATCAAGAACATTTTATAAAACTCTTGGACTCTCGAATTTGGAGTATCGTACTTTCATGCAATTCACAAAGTTCAACAAACACTCGATATTTCACAATCAAGGGTATATTACTATTTATAGTAGTAGTCCTTATATATCGTATTAACAATAGAAATATGGTCGAAAGAAAAAATCTCTATTTGACGGGGCTTTTTCCTATACCGATGAATTCCATTGGACCCAGAAATGATACATTGGAAGAATCTTTTGGGTCTTCCAATATCAATAGGATGATTATTTCGCTCTTGTATCTTCCAAAAGGAAAAAAGATCTTTGAGAGTTGTTTCCTGGCTCCGAAAGAGAGTACTTAGGTTCCCCTAATAACTAAAAAGTGCGTCATGTCTGAATCTAATTAGGGTTCACGGTGGTGGAGGAACTGGATTGGAAAAAAGAGGGATTCTAGTTGTAAGATATCTAATAAAACTGTCACTGGAATTGAGATCTTATTCAAAGAGAAAGATATCAAATATCTAGAGTTTCCTTTTGTATATTATATGTATGATCTGATCCACAAGGACCATGAATGGGAATTGTTTGATCGTCTTTCTCCGAGGAAGGGGCAAAACATAATCAATTTGAATTTGGGACAGCTATTCAAAATTTTAGTGAAAGATTGGATTTGTTATCTCGTGTTTGTTTTTCGTGAAAAAATCCGAATTAAAGTGGAGGGGTTCTTCAAACAACAAAAGAGCTGGGTCAACTATTCAATCAAATGATATTGAGCATGTTTTCTATCTCTTCTCAAGAAAAAAGTGGGTTATTTCTTTGTAAAATTGTGCTTAATTTCATATGTGACAATTCCACCAAGATCTTTTCTTTAGATGGGAGCATAATCCGCACGAATCAAATTTTTTCAAGAACAAATCGAGAGATAATTATATTTGGTTAGAAAATGTGTGGTTGGTAAACAAGGATTGATTTTTTAGGAATATATTGTCAAATACTCAATATGATTCCACAAGATCTAGTTTTGTTCAAGGAAGGGATTCTATGAAGAGATCTTCTGATCAATCTAAAGATCATTTTAATTCTATGAGTAATGAGGATTCGGAATATCATACATTGATCAATCAAAGAGAGATTCAACAACTAAAACTAAAAGAAAGGTTGATTATTTGGTATCCTTCCTTTCTTCAAACGAAATGAACAGAGATAGAATTTGACCGATTCCCTAATAGTCTTTCTGGATATTCCTCAATGCCCCGGCTATTCTTGGAAGGTGAGAAGGAGGTGAGTAATCATTTGCTTTCGAAAGAAATCGAAGAATTTCTTAGGAATCCTACAAGATCCATCGGTTCTTTTTTCTCTAACAGATGGTCAGAAATTTATCTCGATTAGAATCCTACTGAAAGGTTCATTAGAGATTAGAAATTGTTAAAGAAAGGACAAGATGTTTTTTTTGTCCCTTCTAGGAGATCAGAAAATAAAGAAATAGTTAATATAATTGAGATAATTATGTATTTACAAAATACCATCTCAATTCATCCTATTTTATTAGATTCAGGATGTGATATGGATCTGAAGGATGAACTAGATATGGACAATTCCGATAAGATTTCTTTCTTGAATAAAAATCTATTTTTTGATTTATTTCATCTGTTATAGTTACACCACGATTTTAAATCAGAAGAGAGATTTTAAGAAATGGTAAATCTATTCACTCTATCAATAACCGAGTCATATCAGGTGTATCATAAGGGATTTTCCTTTTTTATTAATGCCTACGGATTAGATCAAAAATAATTCTTGAATGAGGTATTCAACTCCAGGAATGAATCAGAAAAGAAATTTTTATTGGTTCTACCTCTTATTTTTTATGAAAAGAATGAATCTTTCTATCAAAGGATAAAAAAAGGGTCTGGATCTCCTACGGGAATGATTTGGAAGATCCAAAACAAAAAAGAGTGGTATTTGTTAGCGACAACATAATGGAGGCAGTCAATCAATATGGATTGATCTGTAATCTAATTCAAATCCAATATAGCACCTATGGGTACATAAGAAATGTATTAAATCAATTCTTTTTAATGAATAGATCCAATTGTAACTTCGAATATGGAATTCAAAGGGAATAAATAGGAAATGATACTCTAAATCGTAGAAATATAATGAAATATACGATCAACCAACACTTATCAAATTTCAAGCAGAGTCAGAAGAAATGGTTCGATCCTCTTATTTTTCTTTCTCAAACCGAGAGATCCATGAATTGGGATCGTAATGCATATATAGATACAAATGGTCTAATAGGATCAAGAATTTCTAGTAACATTTCATTTCTAAGCAGAAAAGTTGTTTTTCTTTTTCAAGTAGTGTTTGATCGATTACGTATTAACCAATATTCGATTGATTGGTTTGAGATTATTGATAAAAAAGATTTGTCTAAGTCACTTCCTTTCTTTTTGTCCAAGTTACTTCTATTTTTTGTCCAAGTTACTTCTTTTCTTTGTCTAACTCACTTTCTTTTTTCTTTGTGAGTTTTGGGAATATTCCCATTCATAGGTCTGAGATTTATATCTATAAATTGAAAGGTTTGAATGATCCACTCTGCAATCAGCTGTTAGAACCAATAGGTCTTCAAATTGTTCATTTGAAAAAATGGAAACCCTTCTTATTGGATGATCATGATACTTCCCAAAAATCAAAATTTTGGATCAATGGAGGAACAATATCACTATTTTTGTTCAATAAGATACTAAAGTGGATGATTGACTCATTCTATACTAGAAATAATCGTAGGAAATCTTTTGATAACATAGATTCCTATTTCTCAATGATATCCCATGATCAAGACAATCGGCTGAATCCCATGAAACCATTTCATAAAAGTTCATTGATATCATCTTTTTATTAAGTAAATCGACTTAAATTCTTGAATAATCTACATCACTTTTGTTTCCATTGTAACAAAAGATTCCTTTTTTATATGGAAAAGTCACGTATCAAGAATTATGATTTTACATATGGACAATTCCTCAATATCTTGTTCATTTGCAACAAAATATTTTCTTTGTGCGGCAGTAAAAAGAAACATGCTTTTTGGGAGAGGGATACTATTTCACCAATCGAGTCACAGGTATCTAACATATTTATACCTAATGATTTTCCACAAACTAGTGATGAAAGGTATAATTTATACAAATCTTTCCATTTTCCAATTTGATCTGTTCCATTCATTCGTAGAGCCATTTATTCAATTGTAGACATTACTGGAACACCTTTAACAGAGGCACAAATAGTCAATTTTGAAAGAACTTATTGTCAACCTCTTTCAAATATGAATCTATTTGATTCAGAAGGGAAGAACTTGAATCAGTATCTCAATTTCCATTCAAACATGGGTCGATTCACACTCCATGTTCTGATAGATATTTATCATCTGAAAAGAGGAAAAACGGAGTCTTTGTCTAAAGAAATGCATTAAAAAAGGGCAGATTTATAGAACTTTTCAATGAGATAGTGCCTTTTCAACTCTCTCGAAATGGAATCTATTTTAAACATATGTGCCATGGTTCCTTACTTCGACAAGGTACAAATATCTCAATTTGATATTTTTAGATACCTTTTCGGACCTATTACCGATACTAAGTAGTAGTAAAAAATTTGTATCTATTTTTCATAATATTATGCATAGATCAGATATATCATGGTGAATTCTTTAGAAAAATTGTATCTTCCACAATGGAATCTGATAAGTGAGATTTTGAATAAGTGTTTACATAATCTTCTTCTGTCTGAAGAAATGATTCATCGAAATAATGAGACATCATTGATATCGACCCATATAAGATTGCCAAATGTTTGGGAGTTCCTCTATTCAATCCTTTTCCTTCTTGTTGTTTCTGGATCTCTCATTCGTACACATCTTCTCTTTGTTTCCCTTTCCCAATCCTACAGTGAGTTACAGACAGAGTTCGAAAAGGTCAAATCTTTGATGATTCCATCATACATGATGGAGTTGTGAAAACTTCTGGATAGGTATCCTATATCTAAACTAAATTCTTTTTGGTTAAAGAATCTCTTCCTAGTTGCTCTAGAACAATTAGGAGATTTCTAGAAGAAATACCGGGTTCTATTTCTAGGGGCAACATGCTATAGGGTGGTGGTCCCGCTTATGGGGTCAAATCCATATGTTCTAAGAAGAAATTGTTGAATATCAATCTCATCGATCTCATAAGTATCATACCAAATCTCATTAATCGAATCACTTTTTCAAGAAATACAAGACATCTAAGTCATACAAGCAAAAAGATTTATTCAATGATAAGAAAAAGAAAAAACATGAACGGTGATTGGATTGATGATAAAATAGAATCCTTGGTCGCGAATAGTGATTTAATTGATGAAAAAGAAAGAGAATTCTTGGTCCAGTTCTCCACCTTAACGATAGAAAAAAGGATTGATCCAATTCTATTGAGTCTAAGTCATAGTGATCATTTATCAAAGAATGAATCTAGTTATCAAATGATTAAAGAGCAGGGAGAAATTTACTTACGATACTTAGTTGACATTCATAAAAAGTATCTAATGAATTATAAGTTCAATACACCCTGTTTAGCAGAAAGACGGATATTCCTTGCTCATTATCAGACAATCACTTATTCACAAACCTTGTGTGGGGCAAATAGTTTTCATTTCCTATCTCATGGAAAACCTTTTTCACTCTGCTTAACCCTATCCCCCTTAAGGGGTATTTTAGTGATTGGTTCAATAGGAATAGGACGATCCTATTTAGTCAATTACCTAGTGACAAACTCCTATGTTTCCTTTCATTACAGTATTTCTGAACAAGTTCCTAGATAACAAGCCTAAAGGTTTTCTTATTGATGATAGTGATGATATGAATGCTAATGACGATATGGATGCTAGTGACAGTATGGATGTGAGTGACTATGTCGTCCGTGACCTTGATAAGGAGTTGGAGCTTCTAACTAGGATGAATACGCTAACTATGGATATAATGCCAGAAATAGACCAATTTTATATCACCCTTCAATTCGAATTAGTAAAAGCAATGTCTCTTTGCATAATATGGATTCCAACATTCATGATTTGGATGTGAATGAGTCGAATTACTTATCCCTAGGTCTATTAGTGAACTATCTCTCCAGGGATTGTGAAAGATGTTCCATTAGAAATATTCTTATTTTTGCTTCGACTCATATTCCACAAAAAGTGGATCCCACTCTAATAGTTCCAAATAAATTAAATACATGCATTAAGATACGAAGGCTTCTTATTCCACAACAACAAAAGTACTTTTTCACTCTTTCCTATGCTAGGGGATTTCACTTGGAAAGAAAATGTTGTTGGATCAGAAAATAAAACACGCAAGATTTGGCTAAATCGGTAGATTTCAAAACTTTTTTAGAAATCAAAACACAGTGGAAGAAAGATAACCAAATCAACATGCCAAGCCATACATGATACGGTATATGGAAAACAATTATCATAAGAACAAGATGGAGATTATATTACCGACTCCTTTTGCTACAGCTTTAACTCCTCGCTGTGCTATCCTCTCCTTCTTTAGCCTTGCTTTTGAATCTTTTCCTTTGTCAATATATCATCTCCTTGTTGTTGTATCCTCAACCAATTTGATCTACCATTTGTTCTTCTTAGACAACTTGGTTAATAAGATCCTTTGGTGGAAAAGGAGAAGAAATATTTGGAGGAGATTTTTTTTAAAAGTAAGAAGCCAAATATGAGACACCTCTCATGCAAATTTCGGCTAACACATGCAAGAAAGGAGAGAGAGTCTAAAAAATTCAAGAACACCTCTCTTACACCTTGTCAATTTTGGTTATGCATGAAAAGAAAGAAGAAGTGAAGAGTGTCCAATGCATCACTTCATTCTTTAATCAAACATAAAGAAGCCATTAAATGAGACTCTTCTCATTTGTTTTAAGATGG